>PVKC010021442.1:0-18170 GCA_004027635.1 Crocidura indochinensis | reverse complement strand
CTGTTTCATCTCCATATTGTAGGGTTTCAAGTTCTCAGCACATTTTGGTTATCAAGAGGAAACATTTTGAAACGTTTTGCTTCCTTATTATCAGAAATAAAAGCATTTTTCCTTGAGAAGGGTGTTCACTATCCAGAATTAACAATCAGTGGATTCCAAAACTGTATTTCATGATGGATGTTACTTCACATCTAAGTCAGCTTAATCATAAACTACAGGGGAAAGGAAACACAATTTTTTTCTATGTTAAAAGAAGAAATTATTTCGTTTGAAACAAATTATCTGTTTTTGCTCAAGATTTTGACAGAGAAACTTTGATTTACCTTTCAAGCCTGTTGAAACATCACCAAGATAATAATTCTGATATTGACATTACCTATTTTAAAACAGCACTTTTAAATATGACGGAAGCTTTTCTCAAGAGGTTTCAGGATTTCAGAAACAGCAAAGCGACATTGGCCTTTATTAAAAAAAAAAAAACTCTGGATGCCACTGTAACGGAATTAAATTTTTCTCCCTTTTATATTGACATTGGCAACTTTGAAATGCAATTTCTGGATTTAAAAAACAAAGAACTGTGGAGCTCGAAATTTGAACGTCTTTGTGCTCATTTAGAAAGACTGGAGAAACACAAATGTGAACTTAGTTCACAGCACCAATGGTCTGCTTTGAAAGACCTGGAGAAGGAAGATAATTTGATTTTTAACACCTGGAGTAGTATTCCTGACTCATCTAATCCACTAAAAAAGCTAGAGTTTGCTGTTCTTTCCTTGGTCAGGTCTACATATTCATGCAAACAATCATTTTCAAGCTTGAATCTTATCAAGAATAAATTGAAAATTCGTCTCATCAATGAGAACCTGGAATTGTGCCTAAAATTAAAAACAACAACATACAAACCTGACTTACTCAAACTATCCAAGGAAATGCAAGGCCAATGTTCACATTAATGTATATGACTTTGTCAGTCATTATCAGGATGTAATTTTCTCTACAGTGTAAGGCAAATTTTATGGAATTTAACATTATCAATAAATAATATCGTTGTAAAGTTTTTGTTTTATTAGTTGTGCTATTTATATCCTCTCAACCTATGTGGATACTTGCATGCAGAATATTCTCAATAAAAACTTATTGAAACTAAAAACAGTGTACCATCCTATGTATTTTTGGTTTTAAAAATGTGGCTCTTGGGGCCGGAGAGATAGGATGGAGATAAGGCATTTGCCTCTCATGCAGAAGGTCAGTGGTTCGAATCCCAGCATCTTATATGGTTCCCTGAGCCTGCCAGGAGTGATTTTTGAACATAGAGCCAGAAGTAACCCCTGAGCGCTGCCAAAAACAAAACAAAAATAAAAACAAAACAAACAAACAAAAAATACTCCCCCCCAAATGTGGCTCTTAAAATAAATTTCAATCATGGTTTTGGTGAGATTTGGCTCAGTTGAAAAAAAAGGTTGCCGACCACTGCCCTATGCCAATTAAGGAATTGGGGGATGACAACCAAGAAGCAGTTGAGCATGCAACGCTCAACTCTGGCTTTTTTCTTTACTTTGTTTGTTTAATATCACATATCTTTTTTTTCTTTCACATTAGAAGTCTCTTAAAATTCTTTTAAAGCATGAACTCTACGGCAGCCCACTTGTCTGAGAGTTTCTAAGTGATCCATTTTTTCAATTGCTAGCCTGCTGAGATCTTGGCCTGAAATGTGAATAGATTTGAGTACTCTGGAAAGAAGCGGCCCTGGAAGTGAGCTGCCGCAAGCCTCTCCCAGCCAATCAGGGTATTGAGAGTGTGGTCTGCCCAACACATCAATCTTGGACCTGGAGTCTCCCCAGACTAATCGGAGCTATAAGGGAGTAAAAAGAGTCTGGGGTTCTGGAGAGTTATGTCCCACAACCATTTATTTTTCCTGTATTTTATTATGTTTCTTTTGTTTTGTAGTTGTTTTGCTGTTTTTTGTAGTTGAAGGAAGATAATTACGATACTGTTACTGCTTATGCTCTTGTCATACAAAGTAGAAACACCTTCACTGCCCCTAAAATGGCTCCAAAAGGGCCCCAGCGGTGGCGCAAGCGTGCTAATCTAGGGTGCTAACCTAGGATGGACCACGTTTAGATTCTCCAGTATCCCATATGGTCCCCCAAGCCAGAGGCGATTTCTGAGCCCATAGCCAGGAGCGTCACCCCTGAGCATCACCGTGTGTGGTCCCCCAAAAAAAACAA
Organism: Crocidura indochinensis; assembly: GCA_004027635.1. Taxonomy (NCBI): domain Eukaryota; kingdom Metazoa; phylum Chordata; class Mammalia; order Eulipotyphla; family Soricidae; genus Crocidura; species Crocidura indochinensis. The sequence goes on along the minus strand of PVKC010021442.1, from coordinate 15,945 downwards.
AAAAATAAAATAAAATAAAAGGTCTCCAAGACCCTGTGCCACTGGCTTTATTACACTTCCAGTATGCTTCTGCCTTCCTACCTTCCCACCATCACTTTGGGTTTTATTTGTTTGGTTGGTTGGTTGGTTGGTTGGTTGGTTGGTTGGTTGGTTGGTTGGTTTTTGGGTCACACCGGGCAGCACTCAGGGGTTACTCCTGGCTCTCCATTCAGAAATTGTCCCTCGCAAACTCGGAGGACCATAAGGGATGCCGGGATTCGAACCACCGACCTTCTGCATGCAAGGCAAACGTCTTATTTCCATGCTATCTCTCCGACCCCCCCACCATCACTTTGTAACATCAGTTTTGTGAAAAGTTTACAGTATCATTAGAGGGGCCAGAGAGATAGAGCATCGTAGGATGTTTGCCTTGCACGTAACTGACTCAGGACAGACCTGGGTTCAATCCCCAACGTCCCATATGGTCCCCCAAAGCCAGGAGCGATTTCGGAGCACATAGCCAGGACTAAACCCTGAGGGTCACCAGGTGTGGCCCAAAAACCAAAAAATAAAATAAAATAAATAAAGTATCATTAGATACTGTCTGTTCCCATTCCCATTATATTACCATAGAGGAGTGAAATGAACTGGCATTTATACCCAGATCCATCTAATCCAAATTCAGGAATACATGGTCTAAAAGGCACCAGGTACCTAGCATGAATGAGTGGTCTGGATTCCCAAATAAGTGTGACTCTGGGGGAGGAACCAGGGCAGCATAATCTCAAATACGTAACATGACCTCACTAAGTCCCACTGTAATGGAGAAAATGACGTTGTCTATTCTCTGAAGTTCTTGGGAAGTTCAAATTAGACTTGTAAAAAAGGCCTAGTCCAGGCCTAGGCAGGTGGCTCAAAGGTCTGGAGTGCAGTTCTAGAGCCCCAAGTTCAACATCCAATACAATTAGTCATACCATGGGTGCCCCCTGTCCATCTCGCAAAAAATAAATTTGAATGTTTTTGAGGATCCAGCTTGGTTTTATTTTTTCTTTGCTTTCGGTTTTTGTGTTGGGACCACTTCCAGTGATGCTCAGGAATTATTCCTTCCTTGCCTTCCCTTTCGGATCACTCCTTATGAAGTGAAGTACCATATCAGGATTGAACCTAGAATAATGCATGCAAAGCTAGAGTCCTATCTGCTATACTTTTGCACTGGACTGTTAGGACCTAGCTTTGAACCAAAACATAGTACAAAAATTTGGTCTCTTGGGGCCTGAGTGATAACACAGCTGTAGAGCATTTGCCTTGCACGCGGCCAACTCTGGACAGATCCTGGTTCGATTCCTGGCATCCCATATGGTCCCCTGAGCCTACCAAGAGTGATTACTGAGTGAAGAGTCAGGAATAACCCCTGAGCACTGTCAGTGTGGCAAAAAAAAAAAAAAGGCTTGGGCTTTTGCTATGCATACAGCTGATTCCAGTTTGATCTCTAACAACACATATAATACCCCAAGCCACCCAGAGAGGGGTGATGCCTAAGCACAGAACCAGGAGTAAGCCATAAGCATAACTGGGTTTGACCCAGAAATTAAGAAACAAAAAAAGTAGGCAGATCCAGTATAGCAGGCTGCCGGAAGCAAAAATCATAACTCTGGAGCCTTCTGTATGGATTTCATCATAAGTAGCAGGCACTACTAGGCACTAAGAAACAGAATCTTAATTAGGACAGGTGATAACCCTCTATGTAGAGCATACAGTCTACAAACAACAAATAATCAAATAAAACTAAATGTTTGATGTGACGGAGCAAAGTGGAGGTAAGTTTTGAACGCAATTCCCTGGACTCTGAATCAAGACGTCTCCTTAGGATATCACAGTCCTTTCCTGCCATGGATATGTCTTTACCATGTATTCATGGAACCTGCAGAAAAGGAATATCTATGCCTAGTGACCATGTCCTTTATGTTTCCATCTTGCCATGAGAACACACTCTGGCTGCCTGCTAATCCCAGGACTGGGTGAGAAGTAGAGTAAAGCTGAGCAACCAACTTGTGAATGAAATGAATGCACTACTGAATGCCACGTTCTGTATATTGTTCTTGTTGTTCTAACAGTAATAGCTGACCGTACAAAATGTGATAACAGACCATGAGATGAGATGCCAAGGATTGAACCCAGGTTGGCCGAGTGCAAGATAAATAAATGCCTAACATCTGTGCTATTACCTTGGCCCCAAATAAACCAATTTTAAAATGTGCAGTGAACCAATGGTAAAACACACGCCTTCTTTGTGAGACTCTATGCTCAATCCCTGATACTATAAATAAAATAGAATAAATAAGAGTTGATGGGATAGCATGGAGGTAGGGCATTTGCCTTGCATGCAGAAGGATGGTGGTTCAAATCTCAGCATCCCATATGGTAGTCTACCAGGAGTAATTCCTGCCTGAAGAGCCAGGGGTAACCCACCTGAGCCCCTCCAAAAAAAAGATAAATAAATATCTAATAAATACATGGAAGCATCCTTAACATTATTGGTTATTTGGGAAACAGAACAAAAATTGCAATTAGATACCATTTCACATGTACTTGGCTGTCTGTAGTAAAATTATATGATCTATTGAAGAAACTGAAACTTCAACATTACTGACTAAGCTATGTAAAACTAAATGTATGTAAAATTTTCTCAAAAATGTATAGGGGCCAGAGGAACAAAACAGGGGTTAAGGGGCTGGGCGGTGGCGCTGAAGGTAAGGTGCCTGCCTTACCTGCCTTACCGCGCTAGCCTTGGACGGACCGCGGTTCGATCCCCCGTGCCCCATATGGTCCCCCAGGCCAGGGGCAACTTCTGAGCGCATAGCCAGGAGTAACCCCTGGACATCACTGGGTGTGGCCCAAAAACCAAAAAAAAAAAAAAAAAAACAGGGGTTAAGACATTTGTCTTGCATGTGGTCAATCCCAGTTTGTTTCCCACCACTGTGTATCACCCCCAGAATATCTCCAGAAGTGATCTCTGAGCCCAGTGATAGGTATAGCCCCTGAGCACTGCCAGTTGTTCCCCCATTTTAATAAATAAAACTTTAGAAAAATAGCAAGTCTTTGTAACTTTAAATAAGTCAAAGATCTTATGTGTGATACCAAAAGCATGGTTTATATAAGAAAAACAATAGAGTGAATCTCATTAAATTTTAAACGTATACTCTGAAAGATGTTCAAAGAAGGGAAAAAATTAAGTTAAAGACTAAGTAAATATGTACAAATGATATATATGATGAAGGATTTTCATACCAAGTATATAAAAACTATCAGACCTCTGGGACCGCAGCAGTAACACAGAGGTGGGGCGCTTGTCTTGCACACAGCTGACCCAGGACGGACCTTGACCCAGGACTTCGATCCCCAGTGTCCCATATGGTCCCCCAAGCCAGGAGCAATTTCTGAACTCATAGCCAAGATTAACCCCTGAGTGCCTGAGTGTTACCGGGTGTGGCCCAAAAACTAAGCATATATATACATGCATATATATACATATACATATATATACGTGAGATATATATATAAATATATATCAGACCTCAATTACAAGGGCCAAAGAGATGGGTCAAAGGGCTGGATGCATGCCTTGTACTTGCCCCAGATTTAATCCCCTACCCCACTTGGTTCACTGAGAACCTTGCTGAGAATAGAACATTAATACAATGGTATTAATGTATCTCTCCATACAACAAATAAAAATGTGGTACAATTATTCTTGTATCAGAATGGGTATGCTTTCAAAACTCAGCATATTAATAATATGGAGCAATAAGAACCCTCGAATACAAAAATGGTGAGCAAGAAAAATAGCACTTCTTTGGGGTTAAAAAAAAAGTTATTTCTTTTAAAGCCTAATACAGCCTTACATGTAATACAGACATTTTGCTCTCAGGAAATTACCCAAGATAATTTTCTCCAAAAAGAGAGAAAAAAACTGAACTATTAGAGAAATAGCACATGAGTTAAGGTGCTTGCTTCCATGCAGCCAACCTGGGTTCAATCACTGGCACCAATCCTGAGCACTAAAGGGAGAGACTTCTGAAAACAAAGCCAGAAGTATGCCCCAATAAAACTCCAGGGCCTAGGGCCAGGTAGATAATACTGGAGTTTAAGCACTTGCCTTGCATTCAATGACTTGACTTTGATTCTTGGTACCCCATATATGCCTGGCTCTGGCGCGGGGTGGGGGTGGGGTAGGAGGGTGTCATCCCACACCAGGTCAATGCAAGGGAGAGAGTCTCTTTCAGCCCATAGCCTGTGAGGCTGGACTCAGGAAGAGGAGGGAAGACTGAGAGCTACAGATCACTCTCAGGAAGTATTGTCTGAGCAATAAATAAGCTTTATTCATTGACAGTAGGGACAGCGTTTTTAAAGGCAAGCTGTCTTTTTTCTTTTTCTTTTCTTTGAATAAAATCTTTATTTAAGCACCATGATTACAAACATGTTCATAGTTGGATTTCAGTCATATAAAGAACACCCCCCTTCACAGGTAGAACATTCCCATCACCAAAGCCCCTATCTCCCTCCTCCCCCACCCCCTGCCTATATTCTAAACAGGCATTCTACTTCTCTCACTGACATTGACATTATGGTTGGTTGTGTAGTTATTTTCCTAACTGCACTCACCATTCCTTGTGGTGAGCTTCATCATGAGCCGGTCCTTCCAGCCCTCATCTCTATTATCTCTGGGCATTATTACAATAATGTCTTTTATTTTTCTTAAAATCCATAAGTAAGTGGGACTAAGCTTTGTCTATCTCTCTCCCTCTGACTTATTTCACTCAGCATAATAGTTTCCCTGTCCATACATGTACAGAAAATTTTTGTTACTTTATCTCTCCTTATGGCTACATAATATTCCATTGTGTATATGTACCACAATTTCTTTAGTCATTCATCTGTTGAAGAGCATCTTGGCTATTTCCAGATTCTGGATATTGTAAATAGTGCTGCAATGAATATAGGTGTGCAGAAGGCATTTTTTTTTCATTGTGTTTTTGTGTTCCTAGGGTATATCCCTAGGAATGGTATAGCTGGATCATATGACAGCTCAATTTCCAGCTTTCTGAGGAATCTCCATATTGTTTTCCATAAAGGTTGGACTAGACAACATTCCCACCAGCAGTGAATGAGAGTTCCTTTCTCCCCACATCCTCACTAGCACTGATTGTTCTTGTTCTTTATGTGTGCCAGTCTCTGTGGCATGAGATGATAATACATTGTTGTTTTGATTTTCATCTCCCTGAGGATTAGTGATGTGGAACATTTTTTCATGTGCCTTTTGGTCATTTGCATTGCTTCTTGAGGAAATGTCTGTTCATTTTTTCTCCCCACTTTTTGATAGTTAGATGTTATTTCTTGTTAAGTTCTGTCAATAACTTGTATATATTAGATATCAATCCCTTATCTGATGGGTTTTGGTTTCTACCATTCTGTGGGTTGCCTTTGTATCTTCCTCACTATTTCCTTTGAGGTGCAGAAGCTTCTCAGCGTAACATAGTACCCATCTATTTATCTCTGCTTCCACTTTTTTGAAGAGTGCTGTTTCCTCCTTGAAATGCCATTAGTGTCAATGTCATGAAGTGTCTTACCTACATGTTCTATATAGCTTATGGTTTTGAATCTGATATCAAGGTCTTTAATCTAAAAGTCAAATCTTGGATCTGACCTTTGTGCATGGTGTTAGATGGAGGTCTGAGTTCTCTTTTTTGCTTGGGCTGACCAGTTGTCACACCAGCACTTGTTGAAGAGGCTTTCCTTGATTCATTTTGCATTTATTGCCCCTTTATCAAAGATTAATTGATTCTATGTCTGGGGAACATTCTCTGAATACTCAAGTATATTCTATTGATCTGAGGGTCTGTCTTTATTCAGATACCATGCTATTTTAATGACTATTGTTTGTAATACAATTTAAAGTTGGGGAATAAAAGCAAACTTTAGGCAGGAGATAGAAAGTAAGTCATACAGCTTTACATTGCTCAGGCATTAACAGTAACCAAATGATATGTGAAGACTGTGGTCACAAGGTACATGGTATCATTAATTCAGATGGTATGTAAGGATAGTGATTACAGTGCTCATGGCATCATTAACCCAGATGGTATGTGAGGATAGAGGTTGCAATGCTTATGGCACCATTAACCTAGAAGGTATATAAGGATGCATTATTTTGACCTGGATGACTTTATCCTTGACTCAATCTGCACTCATAATAGCAGGGAACACAAGTCTCTGAACAAAAAGACATTCTTTTATATTCAAGATCAGCTTGCAGAAATCCCCTTACATTTCCCCAGCTTCTCTTCCCCACACATATGGACTCCCAGGCCCTCCGGGAATGATCCCTAAGCAGAAGAAAGCCCTGAGAACCACCAGCCATGGCCCCAAAGTCCCAATAATAATGATGGTGATGGAACAATTCAAAGTGCATTGGCAGGGAAGGGAGAAACAGACTTCAGCCATGGGAACAATAGAAAAAGGGGTGCATGGTACTGATGAGTACCAGTTGTTGCATAGTCACTTCCATGATGACCATAAGTGACTGTAGTCCCAGAAGGACCTACCACATGACCGAGGTGTGCAGGAGGATCTTCCACCTGGAATTGAGTGATTAAATCTATGACATCCACACAACAAAAATACAAAAAATAAAAGAACATCTCTCAGAATGTGTCCTCATTGTGAAGAAATGTTTGACTATGACATGAATAAAACTAAGAGAAAAAAGTCACAGGTGGTGGGGATAATGCAAGCTGTATTATATCATTTATTTATTATTCTAGGGAAAGTCAACTCATCTGCAAGGACAGAAGGAAAAATTAATGATGGTCTGGAAATAATAGGGAGGAAGAAGGGAAGGAGGGACAGGTTGAGAATCACCCAGGGGCACAGAAAAAGCTCAGGGAGGGAAGAATATGGTCAATATAGTACACTGTAATTATGTGCGGTCCACTATATGTCATTTATACCCCCCCAATTAAGCTGATTTGCTTTAATTAACGAGCCTTGTCGACAGAATGAATCTGGCAGATAAGGAGAGGTATCACACGTGACCCCAAGCTTCTAGCTGGAGAATGGATAAGTGGAGGTACCATTCCTTGCATTGGAATCTTCCAGAGAAATGATGGGGATCAGGAGGTCCCCTGAAAGATAAATAAGAAGAGGTCAAGAACTTGATTTTTGTTTGTTTGTTTCTTTTTGTGTTTTGGGCCACACCCATTGACACTCGGGGGTTACTCCTAGCTATGCACTCAGAAATTGCTCCTGGCTTGGGGGACCATATAGAAACCCAGGTCCGTCCTGGGTTAGTGGCATATAAAGTGAATGCCTTACTGCTGTGCTATCACTCCGAACCCAATAACTTATTTTTTGATGTGTTCAAGTTAATGTACCAAATGGAACATTGAAAACAATGATAGTGTGTATGATTGTGTAATTTAAAGGAAAGGTCATGGGGGAAAACAGAGAGGTAAGGGTGGGTACTAGAAGCAAGAAGAAGAGCAGAGGCTGGACAGGATCACTCCCCAGGGGACAGAAGTGTGGGGCAACAGAGCAGATCAGGGTAGAATAGCTAGGGGAAAATACAGAAATGGGCCAACAGAGTGGAGAGTGGAGAAGCAAGGCAGAAGTATCCTTCGTGAAAGGACTTCAGCAGAGCAAGAAGAACCTGGATGAGGCTAAGAGCAGCCAACTTGTCTCTATAGCCAACTGCTATATTCACAAATGCACAAAATGAAAAAACAAGAGGGCACTAGAATGGGAACTAACTTCAAGTGTAGAAGTGAGCTTCTATGTAATGGTAGAGACATTCCCAAGCAGTCAGGTCCTTGGAACTACAAACCAAGTTGGAAGGACATAAGAGGAGCAGGGGTCAGGGTGCACCCTGCTTCTCACTAGGATGGGACATACAGGCATCTCCGAGTTAAATGTTCACAAATGCCTCTTGGAATAAATACAATCACCCCCACTGCACAGACCTGAAAACTGAGACTCAGTCAATGGAACTGGGGTCGGCATCCCTGAGCACTCTTAATGGAGAGGGCTGAAATGGCCTGGATGGAGGTTCACAGGGCCCAGGTTGGCCCCAAGAAACCGCTAATGTCTCCCGGGCACAAGCGCATTGCAAGACAGAGCCCATGCAGGAGTGAGCATGGCTAATTGCCCGTACAAATTAACTCTAATGTGGGCCGCATGGACGTCCTGATCTTCCTTTAATTACATTAATCAATTAATGAAGGAGATGGCTTCCTCCTCCTCTGATTCCTGAGGCCCAGATGTTCTCTGGAGTCCAGCTGGCATGTGAATTCGTCTCTGCCCTGCTTGCCTTGTACCAACATACTGCCCTGTGTCCTTCAAGCCAGAGATATTGCTGCAAGAAAGAAGGAGGTGAGAAGACAACAGAGAAAATCCCAGAAGGGATCAAGTTCAAACTCCCTAACCTGGCTTTCAGGGTTCCTCTCTGCTGTGGGGCATTTCTTCCTCAGCTCTAGTTTATCAGTCTGGACCAGTTGGTTCTTCATTAGCTACTGTGCATGTACTGGCCTCCATACTACAAAAGCGACATTCTCTGCCCCACAAAAAGCATCAGTAATGGATCCAGAGTAGGCTGGCAGGTTTCCATAACTTCTCCCTAAGACCTTCAAAGCAATCTTGCCTACAATAGTTCACTTCATTCATATTTATTCATTTGTTCATTTTTGATCTAGAGTTGGAGCTGGCTTCACACAGAATTAATTCTAGAAATTATTTCCAGATCCACCAGAGCTCAGAAGTCATCAGGGTCTTACCAGGCAATGTTGCGGAGGTGGATCTGGGAGTCTAAGCCAGGGTCTTGCACAAGCAAAGCATATGCTCTGTCACTCAAGCTGCATCCCTGGTCCATTCCTTCTTTCTTGGTTCAACAAATATTGACAATCTTTCCCATGGTATATAATTTTCAGCCCTTTGGCCAGATGGAAAGCAGATCTACGATTGTGTACAGGAGTGGTTTTCAGTTCATTATATTCAGCAGGGAATCAGAATCTGTACCCAGGTCCCAGCCTAGACACATTTCAGCCCGTGACTGAGTAGGGTAACCCAGGCATCAGTGTTTGGTTTTGTTTGTCATTTGTCCCCAGTGATGATGATGCTGGGACTGGGCTAAAACCTGGGCTAGTTAGAATTCTTTGTTCATAGGAGAGGAGTTGACAGTAGGTAGGAAGAAATGACTCTCTTCTGAGAGTAGCACTTCTCAGAACTTAGCACTCACCAGGCACGTGTGCCAGTTAAAACATAGAACCTGAACCTGACAGGTTTCCATTTTCCCAAAGTTCCCAAGAGATCTGACGTTGCTGGTCTGGGAACCCTACCATGAGAAATCCGGATCTGAAACAAAAATTTGTATTAGATTAGTCCACTTTATTATGTTTGAAATCTCATTTCACAGTCCTAAGAGATAATACTTTGTGTTGAGTGTTTGTTTTGGCTTGGGTGCACCGGTTTGATCCCAGCTCTACATTGGTCCCCTGAGCCTGCCAGGGATTATCCCTGAGCACAACAAGCCAAGAGACAGCTCTGAGAGGTGTGGTCACTGCTAGGGTTCAGAATCAAAGAGCCAGACCACACAATTGGGTTAAAGCTAAACAAAACTTTATTCCACCTGCCAACAGTCCCTAACTGACCAGGTCAGGGTTCTCTCTCTCTCTTGCAAGAGACAAACCTGATTTGGAACAAAATTTAAAGAAATCCATTGTTACCTTGCATCAAAGGTCAGCTGCTCACAAATAGTTTGAATACCTCCTATTTCTCATAGGCCAAAGAGGATCCTTTCTAAGGTGCTTCTTGAATCTCTTTGAAAATTCCTCTCCTGAGCATCACTTGGGAATCCGAAAAATGCATGCCTTGTATGCAGCCAGCCCTCCTTTATCCTGGTACCATGTGGTCCCTGAGTACCACAAGAAAACAGAATCACAGAGCTGAGTAGTCCCTGTGTATGTGTCCCAAACTCCCCTACCAAAAAAAAGTTTAGAAACCCAAATTTCACCACAATAGAGAATTGTCCTCAAAATATACATCTGAGGAGAGTGGTGGGCATGGTCAGCAGGACATGGACAGGGAACTAGCTGCAGTGCCTTGGTTTTCTGCCCACTATGCTGGCTCCCCCATCCCACCCACATCAACTTGAGGCTGACTTTGCGCAGGCTGGTGATTTGGGGACCAAAGGACAAGAACTCCCACCAATTCTTCAGATAGGAAAAAAGCGTAGGCCGGTCTTCAGCAGACTCTGGGAACAGAAAGAGAACAGTGAGACCCACTGAATGCCGGGACTCAGCTCCTCTTCACAACTCTGTGCTTGGGAGGTTGAGGATCTTGGGGGAATGTCCATTCAGTCTAAAACCTGAGATTTCCTGAATTGGTAGGGCCCCCAAGCATCAGCTGATGATACATGTCAGGGTCACCCCTAGAGCAGGGGCAAGAGACTCAGGTGACAAACTGATGAGCTCATCTCTGCCAGAAGGTAATGGAGGTCTGAGGTTCACACTGCCTCTGCCTCCACAAGACTTCTGTTTTCTGTTAGCTGAGAAACTGCCCATCTGCTCTCCCTGACCCTACTCAATCTCCCTATCTCCCAGCACCCATTAATCCAGGTTTCCCCCATTGGGCATTGAATTTTCCTCCTACCAACTAGGAAGAAGAATCCTGCCAGCTTCAAAAAGTGGTGTATAATGGGGCCAGTATCATAATACTTACCTTGTACACAACAGACCTGAGTTCTGAGTTCTATCCAAGTATCCCATATGGTCCCCCATGAACTGCTATTCGTGATTCCTGAACACAAAGCCAGGAGTAACCCCTGAATATTACTGGGTGTGCCCCCAAAATACAAACAAAAAATAAGTGTAAAGGCAGTCTATGCAATAGACCCCCTGCCCATATGCTCTGTCAGGAGTCATCCTTGCCATTACTGTCCTCCCTCTGTGCCCCCAAATATATGCAAGTATTCTACATCCTCCCTCAGCTACCAAGCAGGAGGCCCAAATTCCAAGCTATGTCTCTTATCCCTTAACATGTGCAACTACTCCTCCTTGCTCCCCAGGAGTCAACAGAGATACCCAGTAATTACCATTCCTTTGTATTATATTATGTCCATGCATAGGGGCCAACTTAGATGCCCCCTTGGAATAGAGTTAGGTAATTTGGTGGGTTTCCTATTCCTTATAAATGTCACCTACGCTCATGTCCTTGAGCTACCTTTACCCTTGTCTCCTATGCTAGTACCTCCCCTCTATATGCCCTATCTTTTATCTTTGACACATTGATGCCAGCACATACTACCAGTAGTTCACACTAGGATGTGTCATAATTAACATAATCTACAGGGCCAGCATCACCTTGTTAGGATCAGAAAAAAAAAAAAAAAATATATATATATATATACCCTTGGGGGTAGGTGATCCCCACTCAGGGGTCTGGAACCCCTGCCCATGTTTATCTACAATAAACCTGCAGTTAAATGCAAGAGTAATGTTCAGGGATCACATGGTACCAGGGACCAGAACAACATAGGCCATAAGCAAGGCATGCATCATATCTCCTATTCTAGCTCTCCAGCCCTGGAAATACACCTTCTAGAGGAAACAGACTTATTTCACTGTCTTCTCTCAGCAGAAACATAAAAGATACTAAGAATAAAAAATTTCCAGGAACAACAACAAACATTATTAAGAGAAAAGGGCCAGAGCGAAAGTACAGAGAGTAAGGGTGCTTGGCTTAGCTCACACATGATCGATCCAGGATTTATCTCCTGAACCTCATATGGTTCCCAAAACCCACCAGAAGAGATCCCTGAGCACAGAGCAGGAGTAAGCCCTAAGTACCACTGGGTGGCCCAAAAACAAAAAAAGAAAGAAAATGTCTATATTCCACCCAACCAAAAATAATCCATTGTGGGGGCCGGGCGTTGGCGCTGGAGGTAAGATGCCTGCCTTGCCTGTGCAAGCCTAGGACGGACTGCGATTTGATCCCCTGGTTTCCCATATGGTCCCCCAAGCCAGGAGCGACTTCTGTGCATATAGTGAGGAATAACCCCTGAGCGTTACCGGGTGTGGCCCAAAAAAAACAAAAACAAAAAAAAATAAAATAATAATAATAATCCATTGTGAGAGATGTCCATGAAGACAGCTCTGGGGCCAGCCTTTCTGCACCCTGCTTCTCTATAATCAACAAGGGCCTGACTGCTGGTCTCCCAGAAAGTGACCCACTCCCCAGAGCTTCTAACTGTTCCCATTGGACCTTTGGATTCTTCTCTCTCAGCAGTCAGCCAGCACCATCCATCCATCCCTGATGCAGCCATAGCTCCTCCTGGATGAAAACACCTCTGATCCCCCATCGCCCTCAGAACACAGCCCCAGTGACCTGGCTTAGCACTAACTCCGGCTATGGGCTGGGGTGAACACACCATACTGGTTACTGCCTCCACACAGGCCACCTCGGCATTTTTCCACCCCCACACCTCCACTCTGGTGATGCCTCTCAGCCTGGCTTGCCCAATGCAAATTCCTCCTCATCCCTCAAAGACCAGTACCTGTCATAGGGGTCCCAACAGTCACTCTATAGTGTATTTTCAGGGATTCCTTCAGGTCGGAGGCTATATGCTCTTTATCTCATCCTTCTGGCCACTGCCACAGTTTCTGACTTTCAGAAATTGCCCGTAGTGGAACTTGTGAAGCCAGGATGACCCTTCCCCTTGTCCCTGGGACCTTGCCAGTATGTGAGCTCTCCCTGGCCTGCCTCAGCCCAACCCTGCACTCCTGTGTGTTCCAAGTCTCCAGAGAAGCCCAGTGCCCTGCCTTCTCCTTCCTGTCCACCTGTGTACACAGCAGGGCCAAGGGGAATTATCCTAGGTGACAAGTGGCCTCACAGTTCACATCTTCACATCTTCTCCTGGATAGACTCCATCAGCCAGCTAGGACTGGAGGAAAGGCTCCCACCCACCCTTAAAATCTCAGATATAGAAACCCCAGTGATAGTACAGTGGGCAGTGCCTTTCCTTGCTCTCACCTGACCTAGTTTTGATCCCTTGAGCGCTGTATTTAAAGAACAAAAAAATAGTAGAATGGGGCAGAGAGATAGCACAGCTGCAGGGTATTTGCAACCGATCCAGGGCAGACGGTGGTTCGAATTCCGGCATCCCATATGGTCCCCCATGCCTGCCAGGAGAGATTTCTGAGCACAGAGCCAGGATGTGTCCCAAAAACAAACAAACAAAAAAGCCAGTATAACTGAAGCATAGAGAACAGAAATAGCAAGAATAAGTGAAAAATAGAGCCATAAAGGTAGTACAGTGGCCTGGGCACTTGCCTTGCAAACAGCTAGCCCAGGTTTGATCCAGGCATCCCAAATGATTTCCCAAGTCCCTCCAGAAGTGATCCTGAGCACAGAGCCAGGAGTAGACCCTGAGCACTTCCAGGTGTGGTCCAAAAACTAAAAAGAAAGAAAGAAAACTGTGGAGTGGCCCAATTCAGACACCTGGTCAGGGACTGAGAGCTGTAGTTCAGCCTTTTCCTGCCACCAGACACCCCTCTCTACCCTCATTTCCCTTATCTCTTCAAATTAGATCTAGCTAAGTACCTTACAAGAAAAGACTCATGCAACTCTGTGATCGCTCTGCTCTGCTGCTTTCACTGGCAGAGGATGCGCCATGGCAGCACACTGCCACCTACGGACTCCCGGCCTATTTCTGCACCATAGTTCAAGGGTGGCTCCTCCAGGGCCCCAGCAGCTGCCTTTGCCCTATGCCTAGCCAAAGCCCTCTGCAGGGGACTGAACCCCTCCAGCCTGGCCAAGGGACTTTGGCTGAAAGGCCAGTCATTACTCCACACCCTTCTCCCCAACCTCTGGAATGCTGGACAGTCTTGTAGATAACGGGGTCCTACCAGGGCCAGGACAGCCCCCAGCTGCCAGTCCCCATCACACTGGGCTGGCGACTGGAGTGGGAGAACAATAATCCCTATTGTGACTAAATTTCCCCCTGAAGATCTCATTCAAGATGTTAGAGTGAGCGATCATAAAAGGAATTAATAGTTGATTCGCTGTATAATTTCCTAGTTCAATATACTTTAGTGCAGCGACTAAATGAGCCGTCCCGGCCGTTCGTGGGGCCAGATAGCGACTTTATCACTGGGATCTCAGGCTGAGGAATAAAAGCAATTCTTCTGAAGTAATTGCGTCTAATTAAAAGAAACATTTAAAAAGTGTAACCAAAAGGAATTCATTTCAAATGGAAAATTAATGCTGAAAAATAGCCCTGAGCTCTCTTGTCGCAGCTAATAGCCAGGCAGCCGCAGAATAATTAAACTGTTTTTGAAATGTCGATCCCGTCCTCCTCAGAAGATGAGCAAGGCTGAGCACGGCCCGGCATCTGCAGAGGGGGCGACTTCTGAAGACAGGACCAGCCAGGGACTGCGGATCATCCACAGGCTTCTGGGAGGGTGGGCTGAGAGTCAGCCTGGGGAAGCGGGTGCCAGACCCTGAAATTGGGGTACACACCTTTCACTGGGGCCCCCTGAGAGCCTTAGAGCAAGCCACAAGTCTCCCCGATTATTATCGTGGATCTCATCACCCATCCTAAAAGGAGAGTCCCAGAGACACCTTGGTTAAAGAAAAACACTGCTCATCTGTAATAAAACCATAATGTGAGCCCAGATCCTGCTGGCTCTGATGCCTTTTCTGATGCCTACACAAACCTGGGATGTGGACTAGGACAGGACTCCATGGAGGAGGGGGTCTGTGGTCCCATCTATGGGTAATCAATTGACTCCCAGTTATGAAGAGTAGCCCCTGCCCCACTGACTTTTACTGGGTAGAGCCACAGGACCACTGGTATGTTTAAAAAAAAAAAAAAAACTGCCCAGGAGCCTCTACCGGCTACCCTGGAGGTGATACCAATCCTGGAGGTGATCCAGGGCTGAGCACCATGAATCTAACTGCTGTTCCCCCTGCCACACTTCCCCTGGCAAACTAGCAATGAAATCTCCCCCACTTGTGTCCCCAAAACAGAGCAAAAGTGAGGCAGGAAGGAAGGAGACTCCATGCACAATGAAAGTTTAAACAACTCCCATGCAAGGTTACAGATTACATGAAGTGGGTTAAGCCAGCCCTAAGTAGATGCTAAATAAATGTTAGATTTCAAATGCAGGGCAACTAGAAGTAAGAAGTCAAGATAAAAGGTCTAATAAGCCTCAAGTACAGCTTCTGGCTGCTGGAAAGAAAAACTCCAAAACCTAGAAAGAAAATTCCAAGATCTAGAAAGAAGAGTTAACCAGGACAATGGAAAAAAATGTAAATTCTGGCTAAAAGAGCTGTGTTTCAACTTGAATTCAGAATGGGGAGGTCATACCAGCCTGAGAAGCAAACGTACATTATTATTATATAAATTTTTCTAATCTAATGGTTGTCAGTGATTAGGGGGCATATTTTAATGAAATTGAAGAGTAGGTTGTAATCTCTGTGCTGTTTATATGCTGACAAGCATTTCTAAAGACCTTGGGAACACTTGTGAAGTAGATTTAAACATGAACCTAACCCTTATTTATACCATGATGATTCTTAGAAAACATTTTTTTAGACAGTATGTAAAGTTCTCCAGCCCCTCCTTTCAGCATTGTAAATAGTTTTGATGTTCAAAGATCATCAGTGAGTAACCCATCTCGTTTGGTAATGACTAAAGAACCCCAAGCCTCTAAAAGGAGGAGAAAGCACATTCTAATGAGGTGGTCCCAGGATCTTTTTTGTTTGTTTGCTTTTGTTTTTGTTTTGGGGCCACACCCGGTAGTGCTCAGGGATTACTCCTGGCTATCTGCTCAGAAATAGCACCTGGCAGGCACGGGGAGGGGGTGGGGGGCATATGGGACACCAGAATTCGAACCAACCACCTTAAGTCCTGGGTTG
>PVKC010021441.1:0-18147 GCA_004027635.1 Crocidura indochinensis | reverse complement strand
TTTAAATATCATGGTTACAAAATTGTTCATGATTAAGTTTCAGTAGTACATGCACATTACCTTTCACCAGTGTACATTTTCCACCACACATGTCCCTGATTTCCACCCCCGGCTTGTCTCTAGGACAGACATTTTTCTTCTGTCTCTTTCTCTCTTTCTTTCTTCTCCCTTTCTATTTTCCTTTTAGTCACTGTAGTTTGAACTATTGTTAATGAAGGGGTACCAAGCATATCAATACTTACTAATAGATATAATCTACACACACAAAAGAATTGGGGGGGATCTAAGTAATTTGAAAGATTATCAAAAGGGTAATAAGGCTCGAAATCATCAGATACTGTTCTGGGAATTGAACTTTCTTATACAAATGACAACTGCTCTTATTGATTTGTTTGAGAACTTCTCCCAATTACATATTGAAGGTTCCCATGTCCCTCACTGTGATTAAGGAGGTTGTTAAAGTCCCTGATGAGGTTTGATCCCAGGTGAGTAGAGTATTCACAAAGATGCATCCACCAGCCACTTCTGGAGAATTTTAGGTGGGAAAGGGATATTTATATTTGGGAAAAGTAGGGTGTGAACTCTGTGTCAGCCAATAATACCTTATTGTGTGAGAGGGTCTTAAAGCAGGGAATGTGCTTCTTTGTTTATGGGATTAAGCAAAATACAGTATAGGTCCGCAGTCGTTGGCAACCTTTTTTTTTTTCAACTGAGCCAAATCTGGCCAAAACCGCGATTGAAACTTATTTTGAGAGCCACACAGAACGTGCATTGACAGAGGCTAGGAGCAGAGTCCTAACTCCTGCAGTGGCCGCCTGGCACACAGAAGAGCCACATTAAAAATGTAAAGAGCCACATGTGGCTCGCATGCCACAGGTTGCCAACCACTTGGGGGTTAGGGAAAGCAGGGTGTGTGCTCTGTGTGTTTAAACAGGGTGTGTGCTTAATGTATTTAGCTACAGAATGTAATTAACATTATATGAGGAAATAAAAGTGAGTCCCTAATCCAATAACATTTGTGTCTTTGTAGGAAGAGAAAGTGCCATTATGGGTTCATGCAGAGAAATTGTAACCTGAGAATACAGTGAGAAAACAAGAACTAGTTAAAGGAGAGGTCTATAAGTAAACTAAACTTGCCAGCATCTTGATGTTGGTCTTGCAGTCTCCAAGCCAGTGATAAAGTTAATTTCTGTAGTTTAATCTACTCATTCAAATGATATTTTGTTATGGAAAACATAGCAAACAGATACTCCTACTATTAATAATTAATAAGTGACTATCATATGCCTGGAATTGTCCTAAAAGATTTATCTGTTTTTTCTTTTCTTAATAGTCACCCTATTCTTTTGCAAGGAGTAAGAATGTCATTCCCATTTCACAAGTAATAAACTGTTTATAAGTGGCACCAATAATAATTAATCAGTATCTATTAAGGACATGTATTTAACCTCCAACCTATCCTGATTCTCACAAATTCACACAAATCCATGGATACTTGGGCTTCAATGAGGCCTTCAACACAGTATTTGGCAGACACATTAGGCCAACTACTATCATAAGTCCCTTATATTTAAACTAAAAGCTGTGTCATCAATTCAATAACTGGGGTCAATTGTACAGTGGTAGACAGAAACTAGATTTCTAATGGTAATTATATTATAGTAGAGTCAGATAAAAATATAAAACTTTACATTTTAGCTAAATATGGCTACAGCCTATTTTATTGTAATATAATATTACAACCTATTTTTATCGTGTTATCACAATAAAATATCTAATTTGTAATAATTGAAGGTACAGGGGCTGGAGAGATAGCATAAAGGTAGAGCGTTTGCCTTGCATGCATAAGGATGGTGGTTCAAATCCTAGCATTCCATAAGGTCCCCTGAGCCTGCCAGAAATGATTTCTGAGCATAGAGCCAGGAGAAACCCCTGAGCACTACCGGCTGTGACCCCAAAATAAACAAACAAACAAACAAACAAAAACAAACAAAAACCTGAAGGTACAAACATACCAATGAGAAAGAGAAGAAATAAAATTATATTATAATACTCCTGCATTTGAAAGAAAATCCGCTCTGACCAAAGGCCAAATAGTGTCAGGCTTCAGTGCCTATTGAGGAAAAGTATAATAAATATTATAGTGAGAAACTGGCTTTCTGTGTTAATGTCTTGTGTTGGAAACACTAGAACCATTTGGTCATGTTGTGGAACCCTGGCAATTTGAAGGAGTTTATGTAGCCTGTGGTCAGTAACACTTATGTGGTTTGTGTTATGCATCACTCCATGTTATCATTAGCCCTCTTATAATTCATCAAAGTTGTAATAGTGTTTTATGTAATATTACTTTATAACCTGTGTCATTTCTTCTTGTATGTTTTGGGTCACAGCTATGTTGGGGTGACCTGCAAGGGCTACTAGTGAGATGCACTATTTATCAATTCTTTCTTCACCTCTACTTAGTAAGAGTAATAAACCCATTTTACAAAGTGAAATCACAAGGGCAGATATCACACATGGGATTCCGGGAGCCATATTCAGTGTGTCCATGAATATTTGCTGATGGCAAGAGACTTGCATGGCTTTGTTTGAGTCCAGCTCGTTATTTTTTTTTTTTTACTCACAGCCTTTCTTCCAATTCTTTCACTTTTCTCCCTCTCTTACTTTGGCTTCTCTTTCCCAAATAAACCTGCATCTAAACCTGAGAGTTTAGATGCTTATAGTTCCACTCTAAATAAGATACCATGTATTTTACCCATTGATCATGAAAAGGAGGAATATGTTTTGATTTATTGTCAGTTGCAGGCATCAGGCTTTTAGTAGATGTTTATGAATGAGTCAATTCTTAGAAGCACCTATAATCCCACATACTGCTTCATGTGAATTTCTTTATATCTAATAAACCATTTTATATAGTGCCTTTCATAAATATGAAGCCAGTGAATCACAGAATTAGTGTGAATTTATATCCATAAAGTCTTCTGATGGAAAATAAATTTAGAAACAGAGAGATAGTACTGAGAGAAGAAAGCACTTGCCTTGCATATGGCCAACCTGAGTTCAAAATTTAGCATCCCGTAAGGTTCCCTGAGAACTGCTAGAAGTGATTCCTGAATGCAGAGCCAAGAATTACCCTGATTATCACAGGAGTGTCCCCAAAACAAAACTAAGAGTGTGACCCTCCAAAAATCAAAATTGGTGTGATCCCCCCCTCCAAAATGGACTTAATCTCCCATAATCTCACAACAGATCATTTGTAGTAGAATAACATATATGGAAAGGGTGAAAAATGAGAAAGAGGGATAAAGTAGGAGGAGGGCACTGTGAACAAGCTAACTCCGGCCTGCAGGAGATAATCACAGGTTGAGTGCACAGTTGTATCTGGAAGTCTAAGAGTGAGAGGTAGGAAAAAGCACGCAAATGTATACAATCTACTTTTCCCTTTATTTTATCCCATATCTGAGGACAGACAATTATCTTCTTGTTGCAGGTGATTAAACAAGTCCTAGAGAAAAGCTGATCAAAAGAGCTCTGGTTGGATTGTTGAAAAAACTATACCAGGAAGAGGACGATAGAGTAGATTAAAGTTTGGAAAAAAAAGTAGATACTATCCAAGAAGGAAGCTACAGAATTGGGGAAATTGAAACTAACGTAAAACCAATATGAGTGAAAGAAGACAAATAAAATCCGCAAAAGAAGTGCTATCTCTGTCTGCAAATCAGCAATAAAGTGAGAAAAGTGTGCTTGGAAACCTACTTTTTATGACATTTTCCCCTCCGGTTTCTAGGTTTCTATTATTGTTATCATTGTTTCTTTGTTCAGCTTCCTTGATATAGCCCCCCCCCGCTGTGAGGCTAATTTCCCTAGAACTAACAAACTGAGTTTTTGTCTATTTTTAACACATTGGATAACTGAAAGACTTCAGAAGGCAGTTTTCTGAGGAGAGGAATAAAGTTTATGTGTAATGTTAAAACAATACATCGTCATGCTGTTCAAACCTGCCACACGTTGGATAGGATGACTGCAGAGGAAGCTCTTTGGCCAATTTAAAGCCTCTTTTTGCCATCCGTGCTATCGTTAAAGGGCTTCTTGGCAGTAGTGCATTTGAGGTCCAGGTGGTGTTTCTGTAATGGACCAGAGACAGAATTTGATCTCAGAAAATGGATGTCGATTTAGTCTTGGAAAACTGTGGATGCACAGAGGGCTCTGGCATGCTCCCAGTAACCCTGATGATGAGATATTCCCAATTTCACAGGATAGCACCTACCCGTTTTAGTTCCTCCACCTCCACTGTTCCACATATTTAGATCATCTGAGTTCTGGCCACTACACTGAATAGGAAATTCACTTTATTCTGTGTCTCCAAGGCATCTGTGAATTGTATGTATTCAATTGTGATTATTTACAGGTTCATCTTGTTAAAATATAAAAAAATGACAACTACCTTCAAATGGAATCATTTGTGCTAATCCCCATATTACAAATTTGAGATTTCACTATAGTTTAAGCTGTTTTCTGAACAGAATCTAAAGACAGTTAATCAGAAAGAACGTTATCAACACTAGTGAGGTAATCTGCCTGATAAAGACTTGCCATCTCCTACCTAGAGAGAACAAAGAGCCTTTCCCAAACCACCTGCTTTCCCCACCCTAGGTATGACTATTTGTTCCATCTCCCTTCTACCTATACAGGTCTCATTATGTACAGCATCTTATGCTATTTTTGCCCATTGATGTGATGTTTCTGGGTTTGGAAATCATTGACTAATACCAATAATATCTTATAATTTACTTAGTTCATTTTTAAATTCAACTTTAGACTGACATTTCTTTCATGAAGATAAGAATGGTGGAATACATACTCTAAGATCTCTCATCAATTTTTGTTCAGACACCAACCAGTGACTCAGTAATTCACTTTGAAGCAGATTGGGCTTCCTTAGTGAGTTTTCTACCACAGGAGGGTTTGGGCAGGAATGTTCTAGGGAATTGTTAAAGCCTTTTCAAGTCAAGTCACAAGTCTTATGTATCTGTACCAAAAACGCTAATAAATGAAAGCATTTTCTCTTTGTATATATTTTCCTTGCCCGCTATCTTTATTCCGTGTTCTATAAGGGAAGATAAACCCTTTGCTTATACTATACAATCACTAAATTTATGTTGCAAAAGAATTGTGTTTCATAGGTAGCAGCATCTAATCTCAAACATAATGTGTTTCTTATTTAGTAGTCTCATATTAAGAATTTTAATTTTTCAAGATGCAAAGTATATTTCATATTCACATTTATTTTTGTTGGTCTTATTTTTATGACAAAATGGCACCAGAAATAGAATTGGCTAGCAAAAACATCCAAAATCTATAATGGCTTTGAAAGGGAGCAGAAATATTACCCCAAAATAGGTCTGTTTGGCATAGGAAAAGCTATAAAAAAACCCTGGAAGTTCTTTTGTGTAAGTAACATTAACATTTATAAGAATAATCTCCATTTACAGGGTTTCACCTCTGCAGTAGGAAGTATGCAGTGTAACCAGATCTCTAGAACCTTTTTATGAACAGAGAAGGTAGTGATCTAATTCTGCATAACAACCCTATCCTTATTTAATAGACATTTCCTGATAATTTCCTCTAACTGGATTCCCCTCACATCAAGAACATTTTTGTCTATCTTTATATAGTACTCAAAGTATAGCTTGGTCATTTATGTTATTGGTAGTTCTTGATTACTCTGCATGTACAGACAAATATGCAGCAGTTCTTAAATTTGAATTTTCTCCTGTTAAATTTGGTTTTTCAAGTTTGGATGTTGGGAGTGGGCCACAACTGTTAGTATTAAAGGATTAACTCTGGTTCATTGCTTAATAATCACTTTTGATAATACAGGAGTTGGGGGATCATTAGCTGTGCAGTGGCTCAAACTGGAGTCAGCTACATGCAAGGCACGAGATTTTACCCTACCTGTCTGTTTTGTAAAAATGGGAAAGGAGATCAAATATGAACATTGAAGAGTAAAGAGAAAATTATTTTTCTTTATCTACATGTTAAGAAGAAAAGTTCAGATATTTAATGTCTATTAAAGCAGTTAATGCAAAGCTAAATGTCAATTTAGTAAAATTATTGAAAAGTAAAACTCATCAACCAGAGAGATGTATTTGCATAGCTATAAATTCAGATGGCTATATATTAACTCTAGCTTACATCAAGATATTTGTATTTATTTTATCTACCTGTGATGCACAATAAACAAATCATACTTTTCATGCAATTTCAGGCACTTGTCTTAGAATCGCTTTAAACTGATAAAAACAATACGTCAGTTGATTCTTAGAAGAGTAAAACTGCTTTGCTTAAGAAACTAAATGGCTCATATACTTAAGTCTTCAGTATTTTTTTATACCATGAACACCTATGATGCCTAAATAATCTTTTCTGTGGTGCAATTTTCTTCATAAGTATGATGGATCAATATCCCTGTATATCAAAACAGCTGCTCCCAGAAAGAAAATTACTTGAGACAGCTTCATCATGGGAAAAGCTAAGTACATGAAGTAAATGGCAAAAACCTCCACAATTCTTTCCCTTCCCTTTGCCGAGTGATTTTGCAATTTCTCTCACAAAAGAGGTCAAATCTATTTCCTTTCCCCTTGAATCTGAACTGACCTTGTGAATTATTTTGGCCAATAAATTGCAGCACGAATCACATAATGGCAGTTCTGAGCCTAAGCCTCAAGAGACCTTGCTTGCTCATTTTTGCCCTTTGCAGAACCGTGTGAATATTGGAAAACAAGTCCAGACTAGCCTACTGGACTCTGAGAGGCCTGGACACATCCAAGAGCCATTTAGTTCCCAGATTCATAAGTGAAACCAGGCAGGTTCTGCCAGTCCCCAGCCAACCTATAACTGACCATATCATAGGGTGAAGCCCCAAAGGGATTATTTAACCTTGATCAAACCATAAGAACTACCCAGGCTTGTGAGCTTACTGTTTTCTTCTCTATATTTGTGGTAACTTGTTACATGACAATAGGTAACCTATAAATGACAAATGTCTGAAATAGTGTCACTTAAAACAGACAATGAAGACATTTGCAAGCCAATAAAGTAAGAGAATGCTGGAGAATTTCTTTGGCCCAAACTCAATTAATGGTTGGATGGAATCATTTCAGACTCTTCACAGCTGTCTCATCTGCTGTGTCTTCTCAGGTGAATAAGCACCACCTCAGTTTTGAAAGCACATTTGAAACATGGAAGTGTTAACCTTTATCACTCTTTGAGGATTGTCATAAAATTAAATGAATCAGTCTGGTTCAGAATGTTAAAAACACTCAATAAATCTCAACTTGTAACTCATCCTAGAAACTAGGTACACATGAGATAGCCATTCATAAAACAATGAAGATAGCCAGAAGTTATATATATAGACAAGGAAATGATTAAAGTTTGACAAGCAGCAACTGAAAGACTGATAGCAAACAGAAACCACTGAAGCTGTGATTGTCACCTGGTAAATATTGATTAAGGAAAATGGAAACTGAAAGTGTAAAAAGCACATACTGAGGAGCATAGGTGTTGGTTGTGGGTTGTGCTCCCACCCCAGAGATTACTGCTACTTTTTAGCACTGTAGTCTGGATGAAATGGCAGATTCTGTAAAGCTGTTAAAGCAATGTCTTAATGTTTTTTGCTTCCCAAGCAGAAAGCACTTTCTATTTAAATGGTTATCCTTCAGAAGCTCTGTATTAGACAACAGCAAAAGAGAACTGAGTAACCTTGCTGTCATGAATTTACTAGCTACCTCCCATGTTGTCATTTGAAATGGAGGATGTTGACTCCTAAGAATAATTGTTCAACTTACCTGAGTGAAAGTTTCTATCGTTAGCTCTAGGTTGAACAATACAGGCCATTTTTCCAGCATTTGGGTCATACTTCCTCCCTGCTTTTCCAATTCAGTTAAAGAGAATCATGAACGGAGAACTGTTTAAAATGCACAGTTCATAAATCTTTTGATGTAGAAACAATTCAATACCCAAACCACATTGCTGCCAACTTCTACTTCTTCACCTTTGTTCTATATTTTGATTAGGGAAGGCACAAGCTAAGAGAACATGATGTTTCCCAGGGAGTGGAAGAGTCTAGCATCCATTACAAACTACTGGAGTCAAAAGAGTGAGCTTAGGCATATTATTAACCTGCTGTACTTCATTTTTACTAAGCTTTCCCAGAGACCCATGCACCAAGAATTGAGAAGAGTCAGCTATTAACAATGAGCTGGTAAGAAAAGGAAGACCATGGCTGATCATCCCTGACTAGGACATCTTGGTAAAGGTAAAGGAATCAGGACAATTGTATACAGTTGTACATAATACCTAAAGGTTCTATACTTTCAAGCCTTATGCTTGAGAATTTTTGATTTTGGAGTAGGAGTAGGCTGGTGCATGTCACACATACACATAACTACATCCCTCCCTGGAGATAAATTATTTGCATCTTGGAAATACCAGGTAAGAGTGCAGTTGTGTTTGCCATCTATTCTCTTTTTCTTTACGTTTTTGATTTTGGGCCACACTTGGCAGCGCTCGGGTATCATTCCTGTCTCTACACTCAGAAATCGCTCCTGGCAGGCTCAGAGTACCTATGGGATGCCAGGAATTGAACTCGGGTCTGTCCTGGGTGGACTGAATGCAAGGCAAATACTCTATCACTCTGCTATTGGTCAGGTCTTTTTCCTTTTTTGTGTTTTTGCCATCTATTCTCATGCTATTGTTCTGAGTGACACCCTTCCAAATTACTTAAGAAACTCAGAAGATGACTCTGGATTTAGGATGAAATTAGCTTCTAGAAGTATTATAAAAAGCCTTATGTAAACATATAAGTGTTAGTGTATATGAAACAAAGTGGCAAAGAGAAGTACTCAAAAGAGAGGCTTCATCTTTATCTTTAAGAGTCATTCATTTATAAAAATAAAGGGAACAAAATTTGGAGAAGATTCAAAAACACAACATCTGTCAAATTTGAGTGTTAAGATGAGTTTTTTCATAGTTTTCTATATTTTGCTATGCTATATTTTGTTATGGTTCATAATAGTATACAGATGGATAGCAAAAAAATGAAGTGAACAATCTATGTTGACCACAACAGAACTAGTCATCTCTTCTATGTTTAATGATTGTATAAAAGAGATGTCAGTACAGATAATTAGGGCTATTTTCTGGCCTACTTCTGGATTCCAGGTTTCAAAGAGACAAAAATGGCATTTACCTCACAGGATAATGAGTCTCCTAACGCTAATTCATAGTATCTGTATATTCTTTGATATGGACACAAAAACAAGAAATTATAGAAATGAGAGCGCATAGTCATTGTCTGAACACAACAAAGTTCTATCTACTTTATAAGGGCAGGCCAGGTGCGGGTGTGTTTACCTCCCAATTCCTTATCCAATGTATGTAATGCTTTCATTATCAGGATGATAAGTTTAGTAGTATGACTAACAGAGATTTGAATAAAATCTCTTATTGATGTTTAAGAATATTCCATAGATGTCAACGAAACATTCTGATTCCTTCCTTTGGCTTTTTATCCTGTTGTCTCTTTACATTTGGCAAAGTCTGGATCTAGAACCTTCTCGTCCCTAAAGTTTCCCTTCCCATGGCCACATTCCCTATGTGCCAACTGGAGCTCTGCCCAGTTGGTAGTGTGGCTTTGCTTACGAACAGCAACAGGAGACAAGTGAACAACAAGAAAGCTGTCCTTCCCATGCATTTGCCAAACACAAAGGGGTAGGTGAGGAGCACACAGTTGAGTGAGCAAGAGGCCGCTGCCTTACAAATATGTAGTTTGAAGCCTTCGAAGGAAAAAGGGCCCAGTAGGTGGCTGATCTGCTGCCTCTCTACTCTGTGTGGGCCCTTAAATCCTTTCCTTTGAGCTCCCTAATATAGCTCTTCTAAGGGATAACTATTTAAATAGAAAGCTCCCACTGTTTGGCAAGTCAAAAAGCATCAGTTCACTGTTCTAACAGCCTCTACAGCAGCTCTGAAAACACAGAGGAGATGGGTGAGCAGGAATCCCCAAAATAGTCTATTTGATCTACCAGAAGTCACTTAGTTACAGTGCTGCAATTGAGAACGGAAAGTCTTTCCTCTGGCCACTCCTTTTCATCATTAATATCCTCAGAAAGAGCCAAGTAACAAGTTACCTTGTAGAGACCGCTTCTTGTTGAGTGTGCAAGTAGGACTTCCCAGTGATCTCTTTCCATATCTAGCTATTTCCTTATGCTCTGACTAAAGGACTATATATGCAATGCTTTACAGCCAAAATGGAAAACTTGGCTTCATTCATGTGACATCATTGTTGTCAAGCAAAGTTGCAGTCTGTGCAAGGATTGATCTTTAAATTCTGTTTGTAAAGATTTAAAAGTGAAGCAAAAATTGTCGGGTTAGATTTATTTAGGATTAGGAACATAGCGTAAGGAATCAGGATGAAAATAACATACATAACATATAAACAAACATTGAAAGGAAATATTTAGTTGAGTGTTTGGCGCTGTTACCAACCACAACTTCAGAGTTTATATAAGGGAAGAAAATACTGATAGAGGGGTAAGGAATAGAAAGTTCATGGAGCTAATGGCAAAAGGTTGGAATTTGATGGGAACACCAAAAAATAGTTTAGAAGCAAACTGTGTCAGCTAGAGGGGTATTAAATAGGCTAAAGAGAGCAATGGATATGACCAGTTAGTATAAGCTTTTGGAATGTGTATGTGTGGGATGGGTATTGTGGGTAAGAAAGGGCCTGGTTTTTGTCATTGTCTAAAGAAGTTTTGACCAAATTATAGTAGATTATAGTAAACCTTCAGCCAAAGTAGGAAACAAGGAGACACTTTTGTGTCTGTGGACCATTGTTTCTTTTTGAGAAAGAAAATGACTAGTTGGAAAGAACAGAACTTAGATGTCAATATCATATTTTGCCTAAAATTTAATTTCTCACATTTATTACAGATGTATAAGTAAAAGAAAAAATTGTAACCAAATCTATTACAAATATTCACTATTAATTAAAATAATATTAGAGAACAAAATTCGGGATAGAGAAAACCAAGGATGGGGAGTAAATGACATGGACATATTTGAAAAATGTAATCCTATTATCTAAACTCTTCCTGAAATATATGAAATGTTCAAATGATTTTCCCTTACACAGCTGAAGGGAGACAGCTTAAGCTTGTATCTTTGTGGTAACAGGGCATCGCAGCAAGCAAGAAATGAAAGAAGTACCAAATGTCCCAGCGCTAGTTGACACTAAAGAATTTCTAAATGCAGCCTCAAAGGATTTTTTCCCCCCTGGCACAGCTTGTTAAGTTAAAGGATATGTAAAAATTATTCCAGCAACTGATAAATGATCCATGATAAAGAAGTGTCTATATATAGCTATATATTTTTTCAGAATATGTTTGAACACAGGAGGTTTTTTTTTTTACAAGTACCGTTCTGTTATGTCATTTAGAAACAAGGGCACAGTTCCTCAAAGTTTTGAAATGAAAGGTATAAAGCAAAAGAGCAAAAACCAATTCCTTAAACAATAATTCAATATCTACTTTTTTTTTTAGAAAACATTCTCATTTCTGCCACTGCAGTACAGGAAATGAAGCCACTCTCAGATATTTGGGAAGATGGAGTCTCAACTTGATGCTTTCTTGCTGCAAAAATGACTCTAAGCCACAGTCAGTATTATACTAGAAAAGATCATCCAACCTAGTTACAGGCTAGAACAATGTGACCTTGGATAAATTCTGGAACTTTGGTAGTTGACTCGATATTCTTTAACTTTATCTATCTATCTATCTATCTATCTATCTATCTATCTATCTATCTATCTATCTATCTATCTATCTATCTATCTACCTATTTTTTGTGGTTTTGGGGTCACACCCGGAAGTGCTCAGGGGTTACTCCTGGCTCCATGCTCAGAAATTGCTCCTGGCAGGCACGGGGGACCATATGGGGCACCGGGATTCAAACCGATGACCTTTTGCATGAAAGGCAAACGCCTTACCTCCATGCTATCTCCTGGGCCCCACTTTATCTATATTTTGATGTTCACCACAAAGATTGGTGAATGCAGTTAGAGAAATAACTACAAGAATAACTATCATAACAATGCTAATGAGTAATGAGTGAGAGAAGTAGAATTCCTGTCTTGAATATAGGCAGAGGGTGGGGGAGGAGGAAGATGAGGGCATTGGTGGTGGGAATATTGCTCTGGTGAAGGGGGGGTGTTCTTTTTATGACTGAAGTCAACTAAAAACATGTTTTTAATCATTGAACTTAAAGATATTATTTAAAAAGAAAAAGAATTTATCCATATTTATCCCTTATCTGTACAGAGTGAATGAAAACGTCATAATTTGACAAGGACAGAAGAGACATAGACAGTCTAATAGCACTCTCTGAGATTCTGACCTGACTAGTCCTGAAAGGTATTTTTATGGCATGACCCATATAAGAAAACCCAGGGGATATGCTTAATATAAGGGCCACAACCCAGAATAAAAGGTGGTTTACATATAGTATATATAAGCACTCCAACAACTGATATATATATATACATATACATAAATATATACATATAAACTTTTCCCATAGGAAATTAGCAAAGTTAGAAATTTGCTTATTTCTGGAATAAGAAAGAAATGAAAGTTGATCTTTTGTCTTGGTTGTCTGATTCCTATACCCTGCTTTCTTCCTGCACTTAAATATTTCACTTAAAATGCCAAGGCTTTTCAAAATGGACTCATTGAAAAACATAAATAAAAATCAAAGTTGAAAATTAAATGTGTAGGTAATTAGTATTCAGTAATGTTTTAAAATTTCATCAGCAACAATAAATGGGTCATCATTTCTTTAAAATCAATGACTTGGAGCTAGAGCAATAGCACAGTGGACAGGGTACTTGCCTTTCACTTAATCCATCCAGTTTGATCCTGGGAACCCCTTAAGGGTCCCAGAGCATGACCAGGAGTAATTCCTGAGTGTAGATTAAGAAGTCACCTCAGAACTTTACAGAGTATGACTCAAAACTTAAAAATAAATTAAAAGTTGTTGGCTAGCCATTTAATTCACAAAAAAACTGAGTAGAATCAATTCACCTGACTTCAAAATAGCATTTTATTTCACAAAAAAACTGAGTAGAATCAATTCACCTGACTACAAAATAGCATTTTATTTCCCAAATAATTTTTTTTTTGGTTTTTGGGCCACACCCGGTGATGCTCAAGGGTTACTCCTGGCTATTCGCTCAGAAATCAGTCCTGGCAGGCACGGGGGACCATATGGGAAACCGGGGGATGGAACTGCAGTCTGTCCTAGGTTAGCGCAGGCATCTTACCTCCAGTGCCACCGCCCAGCCCCTCCCAAATAATTTTAATGGAAACACACACAAATACATATAGGTATTGCAACTACTTAGCATTTTATTTCCCAAATAATTTTAATGGAAACACGCACAAATACATATAGGTATTGCAACTACTTTATAAACCTGTGGTATAAATATAATATAATTTTAATAACAGGGTTAGTTTACTAACTGATAATTAAAATATATACATGAGTTTTATTATCAAAATATGTTAGTTAGTGAGAAATATATATTGCTACTTTGGGTTCTATTTGCTCTTTTTTACTTTTGCACATTCCATGAACAAAGATTCTAATTTATTTTCATAATTTTAGTGAAACAAAATTTAATTTTTTGGGTGGATGAACAGTCAGCAACACTCAGGGGTTACTCCTGGCTCTGCACTCAGAAATTGCTCCTGGAAGGCACTGGAGACTGTAAGGGATGCCTGGAATGGAACCTGGGTTCATTCAGGGTCAGCTGCATGCAAGGCAAGAGCCCTACCAAGGAGCCTACTGCTCCTGTCCCCAAAATTTAACTTTTTAAAAATTTTTCTAGCTCAGCAAATGCTTTTTGGTTTGCACTTTTTATGTCTTTATTGATACCTATAACTTACATTCAGGAAAAATTTTTGAATATATTTTGTTTTCCAATGTTTTACCTCTTTTACATTTTTTTTTTTTGGTATTTTTGAGCCACACCCGGTGACGCTCAGGGGTTACTCCTGGCTATGCGCTCAGAAGTCGTTCCTGGCAGGCACAGGGGACCATATGGGGAACCGGGGGATCGAACTGCGGTCCGTCCTAGGTTAGCGCAGGCACCTTGCCTCCAGCTCCACCCCCTGGCCCTGTCTTTTACATTTTTTAAAAAATATCTTGCCATGAATATTAATTTCTTTGTCAATGATAATTTTAAATTATTTTGCATCTGAAAAGTGGGTTGAACAACATACCATATGTAGACTAAATTAAGATCCTTTACCTCAAAAAACAAATTAATACATACTAATTTTTTGTTTGTATGTTTGGTCACACCTGGCAGTGTTCAGGAGTCACTCCTGGCAGAATGGGGCTGAAGTAATAGCACAGTGGGTAGGGCATTTACCTTGCATACAGTTGACCTGGGTTTGATTCCTGGCATCCCATATGGTCCCTAGAGCCTGCCAGGAGTGATTACTGAGTTAAGAGCCTCCTGAATACTACTGGGTGTGGCCCCAAAAAACAGAAAACAAAATACAAAATCAAAAAATACTAACAAATTTTAAGGAGTATATTTAATCCACGAATTACATGGTTTATCTATTTACTCACTATAGTTTAATATTCATATAATACTTTTAAACTTAATATATATACATGTCATAATTTGGGGAAAACATAAGACAAAAGCATATTAAATCAAGATTATGAAATTGTATAAGGATTTTTTATCTTCCTTTTCCTTACCAACTTTGTAATGTGGATAAATAATATAAGAATGTCATCAAAACTCATTGTTTAATACATATGCTATGATTTTCAGTATGTGTTACCTATGTATGGACATACCAGTATTTGTTGAATAGCTGAAGTACGGTGACTTGAGAAATGTCCCTTGTACTAAAACTTATAAGATATATTGGCTCTTCTAATCTACCTAAGGACACAATATTAATACACATTAAGTTATAAGAAAACAGGAACTAAGCTAGCAGGTTTAGCTAACACTACAAAAACAAAGCACAGAGATGAAGAGAATTATTAAGTCATATAAAAGAAAAGAAAAAGCAATTTAAAATAAAGTAAAAAATGGGGCCTGAGATATGGCGCAGCGGTAGGGCATTTGCCTTGCAAATAGCTGACCCAGGACAGACCACAGTTCAATCCCCCAGCATCCCACATGGGCTGCCGAGCCAGGAGCAATTTCTGAGCACATAGCAAGGAGTAATCCCTGAGCATCACTGGGTGTGGCACCCCCCCAAAAAAAAGAACTGAAAAAGCAAATTTTATGTCTAGGGAAGAATACAATCTACAATGTAGTTTAATATAAAAGGACATGAGGTGTTAGCTCAAAGCCTCAGATGAACAAGAGCACAGAGATGAAAAGAGAAGGTGGAATATTATAGGAAATGAAATGAGAGTGATCAAGATTGAAGCAGCTTGGCCTTGTGCTAACATTATTTGATGAGTTTTTCAATTGCATGACTTCTAAGTCCTATATCCAAGTAGGAGAGACACATAATTCAACAACCTGTTTCTTTCTTCCCACAGAATATTTCATAGAACTAATCTACATTTTCCAAGAAAATGTACTGCTACCTAAGTGCATGACTAGACAGTACCATTTACTAAAATGTGAAAAGAAAAACGGATAATGGAGACAGGTTAATAAACCTAATGCATGTTATTGGTGGGGGTAGATAACCACCATATAAGAACACCTTAAGAATGTGAAACCTTGTAACTATGCATAAATCATAGGAAAAGAAACAAGGCTATACAATCAAAATGATTCCATAAATATTCTATGTCACACTCAGCTTGGTATTTATGTGGAACCAGTCAGTTAAACAAAGTGATTTCTTCTCTAACCTCTTTAAAAGAGATGAGAGTTGACATTTTACATCATGTTCTCTTTTTTAACACCATCGTTTTTGTAGATTTTTAAATGTATGAAATAATATAAAGGAAAAGAGAGCCATATGGTAATGATTAGCTTAAATAACTTATTGCATCTGTTAAAATCAGATAAATAAAACCTTTATCTAAATGAGTAAAATTAACAATTGAGCCTCTGAAATGCAGATCAAATTTTACAAATGGACCTGTAAATTTCTTTGAGTAGATTTTAGGATTGCATGTCCCTTCATGTGCCCTCTAAGCCATTTAACCACTGATTTTGCTGGAATTTCCTATAGAAAGGAAAGTGAAAGAGGACCCCGGAGATAGTGCAGGGCATAAGGTGCTTGCCTTGCATGCAACTGATACAGTTCCATCCCTGGCACCGCAAATGGTACATTGAGCACCTCCCATTAGTAAGCACTGAATACTGCAGGGTATAGCCCAAATTTCAATAAGAAAAAAAAGTTGCGGGGCCCAGGAGATAGCATGGAGGTAAGGCGCTTGCCTTTCATGCAAAAGGTCATCGGTTCGAATCCCGGTGTCCCATATGGTGCCCTGTGCCTGCCAGGAGCAATTTCTGAGCATGGAGCCAGGAGTAACCCCTGAGCACTGCCAGGTGTGACCCAAAAACAAACAAAAAAAAAAGAAAAGAAAAAAAGTTGCAACCAGTAGAATTATATTCTTGCTGAGCTTTTTAATTCACAAGTTACAAACACCCTCTCCTTGACCTCCCACAATAAAATCTCAAGCTTTCCTTAGAAACATTGAGTCCTGATCACATTGTGTGTCACATACTGTGTCTCTTAGTGGCTTTCTGGCTTTTTAAAATAAGAAATGAAAAGATTATCCTAATAACATCAAAATAAGAAATAAAAGGTTTATAAAATATTTTTACAATTAAGTTTCCCAGGTAATTTTGCAGAATATTTAATTTTCTCCTAATGAAATATCCATTTGGTCTACTTTAGCTGGATGCCTTCCTTTTTTTACTCAGATCACCAGAAAGTACACACATATTAGTCATGTCAGAACACTATAATATGGACACTGTTAGAAAAGATCTGGTAATTCTCCCACAATGACTTTCCAAAGAGCTATTTTTATTAGAATATGTTTATACTAAAATACATTAGAGTATAAATTCAGCATTTTATGTATATGTTTACTTACCACCCCCAATAAATAAACTAAGTGCATTACCTCTGTTTTAAAGCATTAAGTACTGGAATAAATTGAAAAAATAAATTATAAGTTTCATGACTTACTTGGGTAAGATCAAACTCTTCAATTTTTTTTGCTTTCAAGTCACAAACACTAAGTAAGGTCCTGGTAAAATCATTTTTGTGAACTATATTTTTGAAATGACTCAAAGAGATATGTAAAGTTAATTCCTACACTAGAAAAGACAGACATGGAAAAAAAGATATCTAATTCTGGACTCCAAGCATAGTTGCTCTCCTGTACATTTAGGACCTAGAAAAAAAAGGTGTCACAGCCTGGGAAGATGATTTAAACCACATTTAAGCCACACTCAATGTTTAAGGTTTACTCATGGTTTTGTGTACAATGATCACTCCTGGAGGAATTTGAGGGATGGTATGGTGTGCCAGGAATTGAACCAGGGTCACCCACATGCAAAAAAGAGTCCTACTCAATATATTATCATCCCAGCCCCACCCCAAAGCACTTTTTAATCTAACACTTTCTAAGTAGCCTTTCTCTGGACCAGATGGTTGAATGGGATCAAAACTGCCAGTAATCCTGGGCTATGTATGGAGAATTCTGTTTACATGCCAAGGAAAGTTTCAAGAATGGAACAGAAAGATCATGTGTCCACTGCCTTTTTACCCTGTACAATACTTCAATCTATAAACATGCAGAATTGTCTAATATTAATTCATGTCTAAAATTATTCCCCCAAAAAGCAGAGGAAAAACCCTGCTTATATAATTTCGAGTTCCTAGATTCAATTTGATAATAAAAGCCCATATTTGGTTAAACTACATTTTTGGTTAAACTACTTTTAGAATAAGTGGTGCCTTGGAAAAAAATTCTCTCACCAACAACTCCAGTTTATTAAGCATTTCCCATTTATTAATGGAAGGTCTTCAACTGAGTCAAGTTTAAATTCCTAATGTAAGTAGATTAGAGCAATAG
>PVKC010021440.1:0-18152 GCA_004027635.1 Crocidura indochinensis | reverse complement strand
GAACAGAGGCAACCGAACACATTAGAAGCAGAGACACAGGCAGAAGTAGAGCGACCAGGGCTTGCAGTTAGGCAGCAAAGGTGATTCTGGAGATTCTGTGTGAGGAGTGGGGATGACACTGGGGTCTGCTGCGAACACATCAGCACCCAGTTAGCCCCAGTATTCTCCAGCTGGCTGGTTCCAGATAAGGGTGTTGGGGTTACACCAGGTAGTGGAGTGCCATACTTACCATGCACTCTGCCGCTTAAGGCCCCTCCCAGCCCCAGCAGGGAACCATGATGGAATTCTACTGCTAGCTGCACAATATTCTCAGAAGCCCTCAGAGGCATCATTATTTTTTAATGCCTTACACATTTAATTTTTAATTAATTCTCCCTCGTCCCATTTTCTCCAGCCTGCCTCTTCCCTTTTGCAATTGTCTCTGATGAAAGGCAGGGAACAGAGGGGTATGAAGAACTGGGAACAGGAGATCAGGGCCAGACTCTGGCCCATGGAGCTGATCTGGATATTTCTCATGCTCTGCATGTGATCCATCACTCCAGCCCTAAGTCACCTAGTCAAAATTATTTTGGTGGTATGTGGAAGGGGAAACCGAAGTGATAGCACAGCAGGGAGGGTGTTTGCCTTGTATGTGTCTGACCCAGGTTCAATCCTCAGCATCCCATTCGGTTCCCCGAGCCTGCCAGGATTCATTTCTTAGCCACCCTGTTGGGCCAAAAGAGAGGCGAATTACAGTTGCAGTGGGAGAATTACTCTTTTTATTATTGACTCAATGTAAACGTAAATGTGTGTGACTGCTTTATGGGGGGAGTAGGGATGGCAGTCACAGAGCTAGAAGGTTCTCAGAGGCAGTTACAGAGCCTATAAAGCCTGGCATCCCCATGCCTGATATCCCTGGACAGTGTAAGAGCTGCTGACAACTACTGTGGAGAGTTGTAGGGGTCTAGGGAAGGGATGCCACAGTCCTTGCTCCGTGCTCCCCAGATGTGAAGTGAGGACCCCCAGGCTGAATGGTAAACACTTTTCCCGAGTCTTTCTGTGGATCAAGGTCACATGTACCTGCTCTTTGTTCTCTTTCTGTATTTTGATGTTGTTGCCGTTGTTGTTGGGATCTCCTAAACATTAAACCCTCAAAACCTCTCACTGTTGGTTCAGGCCGTGTTTCCCCAGTGGGTATGGATTCTTTCTCATCATTTGTCAGCTGTCCACACTGGCTCTCTCTGAACCACACGCCCGTTACCTCTTGTCCCTTCAGGGTATTTTTCTGGACAATAAGCATTATAATAATTTAGGAAGTGATCCCCTGCAAGTATTTCCTCATTCCATTATAAAATACCCTTTCTCCTGTGGCAGGACACGGGATGCCTCATAACACTTTCTTATAATCTTGAATTGTTGGTTTCCAGCCTCTGAACGGTCTAGGGTTGGGACAACTGTCCCAGCACCAGGGAATAACTGTCTTCCATCTCCCCAGGAACAAACCGTTCTTTTTTTTTGGGGGGGGGAGGGTCACACCCGGCAGCGCTCAGGGGTTACTCCTGACTCTATGCTCAGAAATCATTCCAGGCAGGCTCGGGGGACCATATGGGATGCCAGGATTGAAACCACTGTCCTTCTGCATGCAAAGCAAATACCCTACCTCTATGCTATCTCTCCAGTCCCCGCATACCATTCTTCTTACCACGTAAACTTCTCCCGTGGAATGAGATGTTGCCCTGGATTCTTTGTTTGGTCCGTTACCAATTCTTATCGCCACTGAACTACCGTTTCTAAATGTTCCTACCCCACACGGCCAAGGCTGAGGCCAAGGGCTGTGATCACATGAAAGCCAAGATGGGTGCTGCTGACTTGGTATGATGCTGGCTGTGGGGATCAGGTCTCCCTTAGGCAGAGCAGCCTCAGCCCTTAGAGAGGCCTCCAGTCCCCAGTCTATCTATTAATAAACTGTTTTTTAATTTCTGTTTATGTGGACATATACTAGTGACTTATACTTCTTTAAAATTCATCACGTGTTAACAATATAATCGGGTTCATTTGGCAAAAGGAACTAGGAACTTTCCCTGTATTTTGTTACGGTGTATCAGAGTGTAAATATTTCCTGTTGGTTTTCAAATCAGATAAAATTCAGTAAGAGATCCAGTTTCTGAAAGGAAGGAAAGAAGGAAAAGAGAGAAGGAAGGGAGGGAGGGAGATGGGGGAGGAAGAAAGAAAGGAGGAAAGGAAGAGAGGAGGAGGGGGCAAGGCAGGAAGAAAAAGAGAAAGGAGAGAAGGAAGGAGGGAGAAATGAAGAGAGGGAGGGAGAGAAGGAGAAAGGGAGGAGGGGAAAGGAAGAAAGAAAGGAGGTAAGGGAGACAGGGAAGGAAGGAAGGTAGGAAGGACAGAAGGGAGGGAGGGAGAATAGAAGGGAAGGGGAGGGAAGAGGAGGGGGAGAGTGGGCCAAAGGAAGGATGGAATGAAATAAGAAGAGATGGAGAGGCAGGAGGGAAGGAGGAAAGGAAGGATTCCTCCTTATGTTTCCCAGTGTGGCCCATAGGGCTGGCTAATGCCTAAACCCTGTGTTATTCTAATTCCTAGGAACTGTGCTCCTCACCCTTGTCCTCCAGAAGATGGTGCTTACCGCATTAAAAACAATAATCTGTTGGGTGTTTCCATCCTTTCTAGGTTCCATTCAGTGATCTTTACTTTTATCTTGGTCTTTGCCCAATTGCTACTTTTACCTTTGCTTCTGTTTCTATTCAGTAACTCTTCTCATGATTCATTCCAAGGCACACAATGCCTCTACTGTTTCCTGCCTAGGGGACTCGAGCAGCAATACTGAGGGCTTTTCTCCGTCCCCTCCCATCCCTTCCCTCTGTCACTGTGGTTGTGATTCAGGGGGGAAAATGGTACAGAGTCACACACAGGGTTGTGGGATGCATACAGTTATCACTGGAACTCACTGGGCTAGAACCCCCTTTTCCAGTTGGGTCAAGCTCACAGCATCAGGCTGGTTCCATTAGAAACCATGTGCAGTGTTGGAAGCTGCTGGGCAGGGCTGCCAGGATGGTGCTCGTGCCTGCTGTGGTACTCAACTCAAACTTACGATCTTCTATTCAGTCATCACTGGAGCTCTGGGGCCATGTCGCAACTCCTGGGCATTTTTATAAGGATGAGAAAGGCCTATGCTGAAATTTTCAGAGCCACAGGCCTATAAGCCATAGAAGTCACCCAAAAGTTGACATCCTAAAAGCAGGGGCACTGGGGTCAAGGCGATAGCACAGTGGGGAGGTCATTTGCCTTGCAAATCCAGGTTTGATACCTGGCACATGGTCCCTCGAGCCTGCCAGGGGTGATTACTGAACACGGAGCAAATAACCTCCTTAGCACCACCAGGTGTGACTCAAAACCAATAGGTCAACTTTAAACAGACTCTCCTGAAGGGCTTGAAGGAATAAGTTCACCTGAAGACCTTTGCAAGCAGCCCCCAGAATAAATGGTGAAGGCCTCCACAGCCTGGCACTAGAACCCACATTCATCCTAGGGACACACAGTTCTAGATCTAGGCTGCACAGGCACTGTCATCAACACTGCAGCAACCATTTCGGATCCAGTCCCAGCCCCAACCATTAATGCAGGATTGTGGCTGAAGGCCTGGGGCCTTTCCCAGCAGACTGGCACAGGACTCTGGGTAAAAAAAAGGTAAAAAGTCCTTCAGAACCCACTAAGCCTCCAGGGTCAGCAAGATTCTGCTCTAAGACGTGTCACTTCAGAGAGCAAATCCTGCCCTCACTCATTCAGTGCCAGGAGGGACACAGGATAAAGCTGCTAAGTCAGGGATGAAGGCTGCGCCCTAACCAGAAAAGATCAGAGGCCAGAGGGGGGTCGCCTTCCATAGGACACCTACACCGCCCCTACACAGGGCACCTTCCAAGCCTAAAAGGTTCCAACCTGGCTAGGGAGGGAAGCTTGAAACTGACACAGAAATTCCCATTCCTTTCTGCTCCACTAATTCCAAATTATTTTTATGACCTGAGAAGACTTTGGCCTCACCTTTCCAACTCTGGCCCCTCCAATGGGACTGGCAGAAAATACAGTCACTTCCAGGTACATGCATCACTGTGGTTCTGACTCAGGAGCAAACAGCTACATGGACTAGCGTGTCCTCTGCTTGAAGCCAAACCTGCATCTGAGCCCATACCCTTCGTCCTTGCTAAGAAGAACCGAAAGCTTAAAGCAGGGATTGGGCGCTATTTGGTTCTTAGACAGGCTTGTCCCTATGAATGCCACCCTGAAAACAGGAGCTGTCAAGGAAGGGGAAGCTCAGGGTCTCTCATGTGTGCAGTGAATGCACCCCTGCCCTTAGAACTGCCCCTGAGAAAAGCATGAAACTCCGCCTAAACGGGGACACTACTCAGGCACCCACAGATCCCAGGAGGGGCTATTGCTGTGAGTAAGGGGAGGGCCATGCCAGGGATACAGTGAAATCAGAGAAGTTACTCTTTCAAACAAATTTAAAAGATGGCTGGGCCAGAGAGATAGGACAGCCTGTGGGGTCCTTGCAAATGGCAGCCCTGGTTTTGATCCTCAGCACTCCCTTTAGTCCCCTGAGCCCATCAGGTGTGATCCCTGAGTTTAGAGTCAGGAGAAAGCCCTAAGCACTGCTAGGTGTGGCCCCCAAACCAAACCAAACCAAACCAAAAAGGATTGTTTAAAATTTAAAAGTAAATTAAAAATGTAAATTTAAAAGGTGGAGGGTCATAGAGAGTTTAATAGGGGGGGCACTTGCTAGGAACACACTACTGAGATGTAGCACGTAAAATTAAAATAAAAGAGGTTCAGTAGGATTCAGGGTTCCTCAAGTTCAGAATCCTTAGAACCTATAGGTGTTCTGATTTCTGCCCCAAACTGACCGCACAAGAGCCTTCACATTTTGTATCCAAAAACAATAATCATGTGTTCAATGTGCCCTAATTCCTAAATATCCCAGTGAATATGACTCCTCCTCCTGGATAAGGTACTCCTATAGAACCCCGAATTGATACTGGAAGCCTGACAGCAAGCTATACACTTGCACTGGTTCCAATTCCCCAAGGAAGCCTTGCAAATGGGGGTGCTGATTAAGTGGCTCTTTTAATGCCTGGCCCTTGGATGTCCCTGTCAAAGTCCAACAGGAACTCTGTTTTCTGGGGGAATGCAACCAGGAAACATCGGCTCTGCGTCACAGATGAGAGAGCACCTGCCCGCACCCTTGGCAGGCTCAGAGCCTCGCCATCCTTTAAAGAACTTAAATCCAAGTCCACTGGGAAATATTTTGGTTTCTATATTTAGCACCCAGCTCCAGCAGAAAGAGGGAGCAGAGAATTCTCAGTGTAAGGAGAACTTTGCTTCTGAGAGCCCCCAAATTCCATGACCATGAACCTCTGTCCCACATGCCCCGTGCACTAATGCCTGGGAAGACCATGGCAGCCAAGGGACTGACAAAACAGACTCTGGGGTCAAAGAGAAGGGCACACCCCTGTCCTCTCTGCACACAAAATTCCACAGTGCTGTCTTTGAGGTTCACCCTCACCCCATTTATTTGAGAGCCCAGTGAGAACCCAAAGGTTCTCATGTCATGTCATGTCATGTCAAGAGGGGCTGATCCCCTTCTTAACTGCAAGAGATAGTGTTCCCATTGCACAGAGGAAGCATTGCCATTCAGCTGTGGGGAATACAGGAACCTCCATCCAAGCCAGCCTGTCCAGCATTGCAGGTTGGAGGGAACATCCTGAGTCTCTGTGCTGTGTCCTAGTCCAGTGGTGCCATGGCCCAAGGGAAGGGGACCCTGGGAAGGCAGAGGTTGACAGTCCAACCGAGTCTCATCAGTTAAGTGGGGCTGAGACAGCAGAGATGGGGGACCCAAGGTAGGGCATGAAAACTGCAGGAAGGGTGGAAACCGGAACACATCCAGGGACGATGAGCAGCGGGCCAAGAAGGGCTGAGGGGCTCAATTGGGCCAGGGCCACTTTCTGCCTCAGGACCAGGGAAATGTACCATCGTTTGCTCTTGTTCTTTTTTTTTTTTTTTTTCAATACTTTATTTTATGATCAAATGATTGATTGGTTTTTCGGCCACACCCAGAGGTGATCAGTGTTATTCCTGCCTCTGCACTCAGAAATCGCCCCTGGCAGGCTGGGGACCATATGGGATACTGAGAATCAATCCGGGTCCCTCCAGGTCAGCCGAATGCAAGGCAAACGCCCTACGGAGGCGCCATCTCTCTGGCCCCATGCTCTTGTTCTTAATTACTGGTGGTTTCAACCATTTCTCTGTGAGCCTTCAGCTAATGACTAATGGAAAGCCCTGAAATCTCAAGATTCCACTTCCTACGAGGTTTCTATTCTTATGCAGTGGCACCAATTAACTTCATCATTTCATTTCCCACCCCCACCCCCCATGACAAACTCCACAGCCTCCCAATCAGTCGCCAACCCCCAATTCTCCCAGTTAAAATAACCCCTAGCTACTTGTGATTATAAAACAAACTCTCAAATATTTTCACCCAAAACATGTCTCCTAAATATAACTTCCAGATTTTTGAGAAAGGCCAAATATTTTGGCCAGGTGACTCTGTTTACCTTTCTTTAATCTCTGTTATTCCTTCGGCCATTTGTGGCCATAACAGCTCTCTGGGACTTTGGTGTGGGTCATGCTTAGTCATGTCCTCTGACCCATGACTCAGGGATGTTGTCAGGAACTGGGGCTCCTAAAACCATAGGATTCACCTTAGCAGCTCATGGAAAGACCTAATGCAGCAGGTCAGAGGGAAGAAGGCTCCGAAGTTAAGCTGTCATTATTTACTGGGCTTCATAGATCCCCTGAGTTCTGTTGATTCAATGAACTAGACCCCAACATCACGATTCAATATTTACAGATGTTTTAAGTGATGCTAATGTTAAGATTCTTTTCTTTTCAACCATTTTTGAAAATTACAATTTTTATTGGTTTTTGATGGCCACCAGGACTCACTCCTGGTTCTGCACTTAAGAATTATTCTGGGGGCTAGGGGCCCGGGAGATAGCATGGAGGTAAGGCGTTTGCCTTTCATGCAAAAGGTCATCGGTTTGAATCCCGGTGCCCCATATGGTCCCCGTGCCTGCCAGGAGCAATTTCTGAGCATGGAGCCAGGAGTAACCCCTGAGAGCTGCCGGGTGTGACCCAAAAAAAAAAAAAAAAAAAAAAAAAAAAGAATTATTCTGGCTGTGAATGACCCAACTCCTCTTTCCTCCCCAGGGGAGAGGAGGGAGGTGGATTCTGAGTACATTCTCCAGTGGGAAAATCTTGGACCCTCACAGCCTGTGAACGAACATCTTGCGGTTATGGAAATGGATTAACCCTCTTGGCACTCCATAATCACCTGCTGTGCACACACCAGAAGCAAAATAAATATTAATGTGAGGAAACAAATCACCATTAATATTTTGTAAATGAAACCACGCCAAAAAGGGGTCATGCAGATGGGACCACAATAGATCTGGGAAATAGGTTAGGAGGCTCCCCCAATCCCCCCCCCAAAAAAAAGTGATTAAAAAATAAAATAAAATAAGACTGGGGCTGGAGCAATCACAGAGAGTAAGGCCTTTGCCATCCCAGGATGGACCAGGGTTTGATTCCCAGCATCCCATATAGTCCCCCGAGCCTGACAGGAGTGACAACTGAGCACAGAGCCAGGAATAACCCAAGCACTGCCAGTGTGACCCAAAAACCAAAAAATAAATAAGTTATCTGACCATGGTCTTTATTTTCTATGGCTAAGCCAACTGCATTTTCCAAAAACAACACCTGATTGTGAACTACTGGTTAGAGCTGACTAGTACAAGGGCTGGAACTGCAGCCCAAAGGTAGGGTCTTTGTCTTGCATCTGGCTGATCTCAGTTCAATCCCCAGTATCTTATATATTCCCCTGAGCCCTGCCAGATATAATCCTGGGGCATGTCAGGTGTGGCCTAAAATCCAATATACATTTAATAGCATGAATTCTTGAATTTTCCTGATAAACTTTAGGCACAGCTGTTCCTATGATCTCCGTTCCAGTCTAGGCAAGACTGAGTTTATCTGAGTGATCAACTGCCAAATGGAGAACTTTATTTCATTATCATGAAGAGAATTTGGGAGGGAAAGTGGTTTATTACCAATCATGACTGTTTGAAAAGTTCCTAATTTCAGTGCAGCTAATGTGGCTGAGGAAAAGGAAACACTAAAGGAACACTAAAGCCTTATTTTCTTAGTCTAAAAGGCTCTCTTCATTCTTCTCTACTTACCAACACCGCTGGACTAAAATTCTCCTGCTACATATCTTCAGCACCAAATGTACATTGGTTATTGGTTCTACTTGCCAAAACATGATCTTCCCAACTGGCATGTCATAGACCAGACATTCCAAATCCGAAAGGAAGGGATTCTATGGCAATTCTCCTTCAGCTGAAAACAACACCTCCTGAATAACTGAGTAAGTTTGTGCTGTGATGTGCCCTGAAACTGGAATTTAGTTTTATACATATGTTCACACTCACATTTCCTTTCTTCATTCCTT
The DNA here is from genome assembly GCA_004027635.1 of Crocidura indochinensis. Classification (NCBI taxonomy): domain Eukaryota; kingdom Metazoa; phylum Chordata; class Mammalia; order Eulipotyphla; family Soricidae; genus Crocidura; species Crocidura indochinensis. Next base: position 9,601 of record PVKC010021440.1, on the reverse strand, counting down.
TTCCCATAGCAGTAGAGTAAAAGCAATGTGGGACCCTATCAATAGTAATAAAAGGACTTGGGACCAGAGTGATAGCACAGCGGTAGGGCATTTGCCTTGCATGCTACCAACCCAGACAGACTCTGCTTCGATTCCTGGCATACCATATGGTCTTTGGAGCCTGTCAGAAGTGATGTCTGAGCACAGAGCCAGGAGTAACCCCTGAGAGCTGCTGGGTGTGATCCAAGCCCTTCCCAAATAATAATTAAAGGACTTGGACATGAACTTACACACAGGCACTAGGAAGAAATTATGTGTGTGTGTGTGTGTTCGTGTGTGTGTATGTGTGTGTGTGTGTGCCATCCCCAGCAATGGCCACTTTGGAAGCCAGATCCAGAGGCCACTCTTAGTGCCACAGGGACTGTGTGGTGCTGGAGATTGCCAGGGCAATCCAGTGTGCAAGGCGTGTGCGCCAGTCCTAGGGGTACCTTATTTTATATATCTTTATAAATTTTTTGTTTGTTTTTGTTTTGTTTTGGGGTCACACCCAGCAGTACTCAGGGGTTACTCCTGGCTCTAGGCTCAGAAATTGCCCCTGGCAGGCACAGGGGACCATATGGAATGCCAGGATTCGAACCACCATCTTTCTGCGTGAAAGGCAAACGCCTTACCTCCATGCTATCTCTCCGGCCCCTCTTTTTATATATCTTTGTATAATTCTTTTATATATATAATACTTTTTATATATTTAAGTATATATTTAAATAGTTTTTTTCTAGAGAATTTTAATACCTTTATTTTTATTTTTTGGGTTTTTTTTGGGGGGGCCACACCCAGGGCGCTGGGGGATTGAACTGAGGTCTGTCCTAGGCTGGTGCTTGCAAGGCAGATGCCTTACCTTTATCCCCTTGCCTCTACCACCCAGGCCCTGACTTTTTTATATATTTATTTTGGACTTTGGATCTCAAACTCAATTTACCTGGGAGCCGCAGGAGGCAATGTCGGGGTGATCCTTGAGTGCAGAGTCAGTAGTAAGCCTTGAACATTGGGGGGTGTGACCCAAACAACTAAAACAAAACAAAACAAAAAAAGATTCATCTAGGGCAGGGCCACAAAATGTTGTACACAGGGCCGGAACCAGTCCGCAGGCAGCGAGTTTGAGACCCCTGGGTTATACCCAGTGATGCTCTGGGGCTTTATGGCTTTGCATATAGGAATTACGCCTGGCAGTGCTCAGGGGACCATATGGAATGCCAGGGATCAAATCTGGGTTGGCTTTGTCCAAGGCAAACACCCTACCCTTTGTACTATGACGGCTCATGGTTTTTTTTGGTCCTTGGTTTGTTTTTGTGTATTTTTGTTTTAGTTTGTTGTTGTTTTTGTTTTGGGGCCACATCCAACAGTGCTCAGGGATTACTCCTGGTTCTCACCAGAAATCACTCCTGGCAGGCTCAGGGGACCATATGGGATGCCAGGGATCGAACCCAGATCTGTCCCAGGTCAATAGAGTGCAAGGCAAATGCCCTACCACTGTGCTATCATTCTGCACCCCCATCTGTATTATTATTATTATTATTTTTGGTTTTGGGGCCACACCCAGTGACGCTCAGGGGTTACTCCTGGCTATTCGCTCAGAAGTCGCTCCTGGCAGGCACGGGGGACCATATGGGGAACCGGAGGATCAAACCGCAGTCCGTCCTAGGTTAGCGCAGGCAAGGCAGGCACCTTACCTCCAGCACCATCGCCCGGCCCCCCCATCTGTATTATTAAAGCGTTTCAAAACACAGGTGAGAAGATGCAGTGAAAATGGGATGTGAGATGCATTAGTGATATAAATGAGAAAGGACAGAAGTAGATGTCTGTGGAGGGGCTTTGGAAATCCACAGTCCTCCAAGATAATCAACCCCCGCCCCTGAAAGAGGCAGCTGGGAATGGGGCAAAGCTACAGAAGGCCATAAGTGTGGGCCCAGGAGATAGCATGGAGGTAAGGCATTTGCCTTTCATGTAAAAGGTCATCCGTTCGAATCCCGGTGCCCCATATGGTCCCCCGTGCCTGCCAGGAGCAATTTCTGAGCATGGAGCCAGGAGTAACCCCTGAGCACTGCCGGGTGTGACCCAAAAACCAAAATTAGAATATTTAAAAAAAAAAAAAAAGAAGGCCATAAGTGAGTACCACCCGAGCCTCCTGCATATCTCTGCTTCTGCCTTGCCAAGCCCTAGCTCAGCCACCCGCATGGAAGAGAGCATCCCTCAGGGCCCTTCCCAAATCAAAGCTTGGGCAGAGTGGAGGGGCCAGGTAGGGCAAATTTGAGAGTGGGAAGGATAGTAGAGAGTTGGGGAGCATGCAAGGAAGCTATTATAAAGTGAGGGACAAGCTCGGACCACCCCAATCCTAAGGGAAATGGAGTTAAGGTGAGGATGGCCATAGGGAGAGAAGGAGGCAGCATAAAGAAACACGTCAGGTCCTTGAAAAAGCTGAGAAGAATCAAATCCCAACCAACACAGACACCAGGTTTTCCTGATTCCCCATTCCTCTCCCCACAACCTCAGTTTTCAAGAACCAAGCAACCACTTTAGGTGAAGAGTTACTTGAAGAGGAAAAATGAAGCAAGGGGTTTAAAAAAAAGAAAAAAAAGAAAAACACCACCAAGCTGGGGCAGTTATGAAAGTGCCACTTTAGGAGTCAGACTAAAAGCAAATATACGTGTCTAACCACCTATGTTTCCCAAACAGACCATGGCATGACCGCTCCCAAGCCAATAAATGTCCCTGCTGGGGGACTGGAATGAAAGGCTGATGGGACATGATAGGAAACACAGCTATGACTTGCCCAGTGTTTTATCCAATTAAAAAAAATCAAGCTCAGCAATAGAATCAAAAGATCTAAACCTTAACAATATAAACTTAAATGGGACTGTTATACTGGCAGGCTAGGAGGCAATGGGTGGTGGTATAGAATGCACTCAAGGTTCATTGGTGGAGGGAGTTTGACACTGGTGGTGGGAATGGCCCTGACTCACTGTATATCTGAAATTCAACTATGAAGGACTCTGTAGATTCCAATGGTTTCAGTAAAATAAAATAAAGAAAACTAAACTTAGGCAAAATGACTGGATCAAATAAAATGCAATTGGCAGTATCGTCCCAAGGAGAGAACACAACTTTATGCAGCATTAGGACAGAAGTGGTTCCCTAATGTGTCTATTAAAAAATTAGTAAACTATTAAAAAATTGTAAAGCTCTATTTCACTGATGGGACCCAACAGTGGGTCAGAAAGGGGTTGGGGAAGTGCTGTATCACACTGGGGAGGAAGGCACTGTGGCTGTGGACACTTCGGGGTCCGTCATGCTGTTTACTGTCCTGCTGCTTCATGCTTCCATTGTTTGAATAATTTGGTTTTCTTTGCTGTTGTTTATTTATTTATTTTGGTTTTGGGGCCACACCGGTGATGCTAAGGAGTTACTCCTGGCTACATGCTCAGAAATCGCTCCTGGTTTGGGGGACCATATGAGACGCCGGGGGATCAAACCGCCATCCATCATAGGCTAGGGCAGGCAAGACAGATGCCTTATCACTTTTGCCACCGCTCGGCCACTAATCTGTTTTTTTTTTTTTTCTTGGTTTTTGGGCCACACCGGTCTGTGCTCAGGGGTTACTCCTGGCTATCTGCTCAGAAATAGCTCCTGGCAGGCACAGGGGACCATATGGGACACCGGGATTCGAACCAACCACCTTAGGTCCTGGATCAGCTGCTTGCAAGGCAAACACCGCTGAGCTATCTCTCCGGGCCCCCACTAATCTGTTTTTAAAAATAAGTTTTTTGTGGTCAGAGACAGCACAGGAAGTGAGGCATTTGCTTAGCAGCCACTGACCCTGAATCAATCCCTGGTGCTGCTGATGGTCTCCCAGGCACCACCAGGGGTCACTCCTGAGCAGAGATCCAGGAGTAGCCCATGAGTACCAACAGACATGACCCTAAAATTAAATCCAAAAGAAAAGGAAAAAGAAAAAAAATCAGTTTTCCTAGTTATCTTTTTTATTGTTGTTGTTTACTTTTTGGTGTTCAAGGGTTATTTATGGCTCTGTGCTCAGTGCTCAGAAATTACTACTGGCAGCTCAGGGGACCATATGGGATACCAGGGATTAAAACCAGGTCAGCACAAGCAAAGGCCCTATCTGCTGTACTTTCGCTCCATACCCCTCCCAAGTTATCTTCTTAATCTAACATTCTTGCCCACATAACAAGAACAGAGCTAGCCAGAGGGATAGCACAGAGGTGAAGGCACTTGCCTTGCAAGCATCTGACTTTGGTTGAATCCCTGGTACCAACAGATGGGCCCCACAAGCACCCCAAAAGTGATCCCCCAAGCATTGATGGGTAGAGGCCAGACCCCCCCAAAAAGGGCCAGAAATCATCTGGGCACCAAAGTCAACTTAAGATGAATGTCAGCGACCCAGATGGCCACAACAACTCAGGCCACAGGGAAATGGGGGAGACACACCCGACTCCTCTCAACACCCTTCATAGGTACTTTCCGGTCTCTCCTTCCATGTTCCCAACTCAAGAACAGGATGGGAGCTGGGCCATTGCACGAAGGAGGCAAAGACTTGCAATGACGCAGGCCCACAGCTCCCTTCTGAGCTCAGCACTTCTCACAGTGACTCCAGTACCCAAACCAACAAAGGCGTAAGTGGAAGGGTAGTGAGAGTCTTGACTATCCCAACTAGCTACAGCTCTAACACTTGAGGCCATTATTTCTATTTTCCCATCATAGTTCATATCTGCTTGGATACAGTAACATATTTATTTAGTGACTTCCACTCAGATCCAGTTGACCACATGACTATTCTGTGACTCACGAACACAGAAGCCATTATCCCTTCCTCCAGTTTCAGGGGCATTGAATTACACCAACCTGCAGTCAGATGGTGTACCTGTCCCCCCTAGGGGGCCCTCAGACCCTGACCTGGGGGTTTGGGGGTGACTATTGGCACCCACCAACATACTTTCTGTGCCTGTAAATTTTGAACAGGAAAGATTCTGTCTGATTTTCTCCACAGACCAGGGTGAAAGTACTCAAGGTAGTGAATGTCACAGGCCTGGCTGGAATAACCAGGACCAACTGGGGCTGTCTTGGAAAGGAGCATTTTTCTGCAATGCGGGTCACAAGCTGAGAGGAGAAAAAGAAATTCAGCCCAGTCGCTGCCTTTTTTCTAAAGCTCAAATGCCACTGTATCCTTGAATAAAAGGGCAACTTTCAAAATAAGCCTTTTATTTTAGAACCCTTTGAGATACAGAATTATCCCAAAGCTATACCCCACAGAGGCCAGCACCAGTGTGCTTAGCGTTCACAATTTGTCACAATTTCTGAACCAAAGATGTCAGATTTTTAATAGCTAGAGTTCATACTTTATTACTGGCTGGGGGAGAGGTATGGGTCACACAGGGCAGTGCCCGTGGGCTATTCCAGGCTCTGTGCTCTCTGTGCTGGGGGACTGAGCATTGCCAGGAACTGAACTAGGGATGGAATCAAGGTCGGTCAGCTGCATTTCAGTCAAGCTCCCTGAACCCGCTAATCTTTTCTATCCTGGGAAGTACACAATCTTCAGATTTCCTGATTTTTTTCCCCCCACTTCAGGACACCACTTATGTCTGTTTAAAATACCAACTCTACGAAGGTCCTTTAGACCAAAGCTTTGAGTGTCAGCTTTGAAGATGAAAATGAAGTTTCTCCAAGGCCCAAGAAGAGGCAAGAAATGTATAAACTGCCTGGGAAGAGAATTGGACTTCCACAAGTGTGGAAGGTGTTCAAGCCCTGATGTGGTTTACGAAAAATATTGATCTGTAAGTCCACATGAGATCTGAGGCCTGAGGGCTCACAAGGCAGCACAGGGACCAAGACACTAGACTTGGATGGGGCTGAGATCCTGGTTCAACTCCCCAGCACTCGGAAGAGCTCTCCAAACATCACCTAGTCATTCCTGAGCCAAGAACAACCCCTGAGCTCTATGGGGTGTGAACCAAACTGTTCCCCTCACCTCCAAAGAGATACAAAAGACTGATTCAGTCACAGTCCATGGGGGAGGAGGGCGGTAAGCTTCTTGGGGTGAGAAACCTAGAATTGCTACATTCAGCAGCCGCCATTGCCCCAGCGCTGCAGCGAGGAACAGAGCAGCTGAAAGCAGACTCTAAAGTCTTTCCAGAGAGAAGGGCCTCGCCAACACTGCCCAAGGGACTATTCTATTCACTGCTCATCTCCGGCCTTCTGGACCAACAGCCTGCATGGGGCCCACAGAGCAGAGGGAAGCTTGGCCTGGCTGGATAAGAAAATGAGTCCTGGGCTGGAAACATAGCACAGCAATAGGGCACTTGCCTTGCAAGCAGTCAATCCAGGATGGATGGTGGTTCGAATCCCAGCATCCCATATGGTCCCCGTGCCTACCAGGAGCGATTTCTGAACTCAGAGCCAGGAGTAACCCCTGAGCACTGCTGGGTGTGATCCAAAAACCAAAAGAAAAAGAAAACGAGTCCTCCCTGGGGACAATGGCATCTGTGAACACCCATGAAATGCAGACTATTAACTGGACACCGAGGTGCACGGTAGGAACTGGAAACCATAAAACGTCCTACCTTACAATGTGTCAAGGGGTCCACAATCGCCTCCTGTGCCCACCCGCACTTTTATCAGAAACAAACTGATTTGTTTTGCTCTTTGATAGGGGACACACCAGGCAGTGCTCGGGGGCCATGTGGCTCTGGGGATGGAACTCAGGGCACAGGGCTCAATTTGCTCAATTTCAGCACAGGTGATCTGGTGCCACTAACAAAGGTGGGTGGACACAGACTGGAGAGGAGGAGAAGCTTGGCTGGTCTCCACTAAAGGACAAGGGCCTGGACAGTGCCTAGAGCTTCGGAGAGGCAGCAGGTCGTACCTTGTTGAGAAGCAGCATCTCAGGGCAGAGCAACATGTGGGATCGGATTTCAGTGGCCAGGAGAACTTCAACACAAGTGAAAGGATTGTCCAGAATTACGTCACTGCACTCGAACCAGTCTATCTTCAAAAGTATCACCAGAATAATCAAAAAAGCAAAATTATGGCCAGAGAGATGGTGCGGCTCTTATGGAATTTTGCCTTGCAAACAGCTGACCCCATTTACACCCACAAATGGTCGCCTGATCACCAAACACCAGGCATGAACTCTGAGCACAGAGTCAGGAATAAGCCTGCGAACCACTGGACTTGGTCCCCAAACCACCACCCTCCCCTCCAAAAAATCTTTAAAATATGTATATGGATCAAAGAGACACTACAGGGGTTAAGGCACTTGTATTGATCCCGCTGAACCAAATTCAAATCCCCACCCCATATTTGGTTTCCAAGCATTGCCAGAAGTGGCCTGAGTGCAGAGCCAAGAGGCCCCACCAGGTGGGTCCCCAAAATAAAAAAAAAATTGTGGGTTTTTCTCTCAATTATTATGAGTCAGTACTTTCTCAAATAATTATTCATAAATGTACAGTGTTTACTCCCGAGAAAAAAGAAACTTGAATTAGAAGTCTTCCCAGTGTTGGGGAGGTGGGAGATGGGAGGGGGGGCTCCCAGCAATGCTCTGAGGACCAAGGCACCACACTCCAGCCCAGTTCTGTTCACCTGACCTGATGGCCTAATGTCCCAGTACAGTGTGGGGGTTCTCCAGGGCTGCCAGGAGTCGACACAGGTTGATGCAGGACCGGAGATGGGACAGGACCCTCCTGAAGCAAGGGCCCCCAAAGGAAGCATCTCCCTATTCCCCCACAAGCCACTCAACCCTTTCCACCCTGGGACCCCAGAAAAAGTCTGGGAAAGCCAGAAGAGACGGCTCAGCCCACACCATGCCAACCTGGAAAGCCAAGGACTTGCGACCCCTGCTTTGCTCCACACAGGCTCCGAAACAGTTCCCAGATCTCAGCCAAAGCAAAGGCAGTGCGAGTCCCTGACAGGTGATTGTTCCAGGTTCACCCAGAGCTCTGCTGCTTGGGGCCAGGGCCAGTGTAGACCCCATTAGTGGACATGCCACAGGAGAGTAGGGCTGGAAAGGCCTTTTCTCCCAGCTAGAGAGCAGAAGTCAGATGTCACTGTGGGCAGCCCCTGCCCAGCTGTACTGACAGCTCAGTGCAAAGGGCAAGAAGTCACAGGAGTCACAGCCAACAGTCCGTCCATTGCTCCGCCTTCGGCAGTGGAAACAGGCGAGGGCAGAAGCTGACAAAGTGGCTTTGAGAGACTTGGGGGCTGGGTCAGCACAGCCTTCGGGGATATTCGTCCTTAGAGCCCCATTCTTAGGGAACTCCCAACACCACCCCAGCAGAAGGAATATTTGGACACAATGAAGAGGTAGGATGGCAGCAGCTGGGGTACCAGCCAGCAGTCCCTTCCACTGAGTGCTCAGCTTTACCAGGTCTGTATCAGTCAGGCCCAGTAGCCCAGAGGGAAGGGAGACTGGCTGAGCCCGTTCCTAGGGATGGGGGTGCAGGGGAGAAATGCCTGGGAGGGAAACAGAACCATAACAGGCAGGCAAGGCCTGCAAGCAGGTACGCAGCTCCCTGAAAAGGTTCCCAAGCTCAAAAGGGGCTGCAGTCAGCACCTCAGAAACCAAAATCATCAGTGCCATCTTAGAAGGTGCCACAGTCAACAGCTGGGGAGGCCAGGGTGGAGGGGGGGGCAGCACGTTCTTCCAGCTTCTCAACCCCCACTGCATGGGGCTGCAGTCTTCTGCCTGTCCTTCCTCTTTCCCAGGTTGAACTGTCACAGCAGTTCTGGGCATGTGCTGGCAACACAGAGCACACAGCTCTGGTGTGCACCCCCAAACTCTGGTTCCAGTGCAAACGGCCCCTTTTAAGGTGAAACTCTGCTGCGGTTATGGGTTCAAGCTCACCCAAAGGGCAGTAGCTCCCAGTTCTTCCAGGGCTCTGTTATGTATCCCCAGGTAACCTGGCTCTCAGGCAAGACTGAGAAACAGGCCACCAGCCTGCACCCTAGGTCCAGGTTCAAATCCATAGTCATGCTAGAGCAGCACTTGGCACAGGATGGCCTGACCAGTTCCATCTGGCCTCTATCTTTGGACCACCCCTCCATGTACCCCCATCCTGGCTGGGGCCGTCCCCAGAGCTTCTGGTCCCTTCTCCTTGTGTCTCTCCCAAGGACTGCTCGATGCTTCTATCCCAGAATTCAATGTTCCTCCATCGATACAGCAGCAGAAGGAATGAAAACAAAGAAGAAAGGAAAGGGCTGGTTCCCATGAGTGACAAGACTCACAAAAGCAGAAAGACAGACGGTCTTTCAGGGGTTAACTTCCACCCGCAGGCTGCGTGACAGCCCAAGCAAAGCCCTTAACCCAGGAGTCAAGAAAATGTAAAAGGCAGTTTTATGGGACTGGAGAGAAAATGAAAGAGTGTAAGTGCTTACCTTGCACACGGCCAACCCCAGTTTACATCCCATAGGGTCCCCTGAACCCCTCTAGGAGTGACCCCTGAGCACAGAGCCAGGACTGAATCTTGAGCACAGCTGGGTGTGGCCCCTAACAAGTCAACCACACACACACACATACACATACACACACACACACACACACACACACACACACACA
>PVKC010021438.1:0-18147 GCA_004027635.1 Crocidura indochinensis | reverse complement strand
TCCCCCGGTTTCCCATATGGTCCCCCAAGCCAGGAGTGACTTCTGAGCGCATAGCCAGGAGTAACCCCCAAGCGTGACCGGGTGTGGCCCAAAAATAAAAAAATAAAATAAAATAAAATAAAATAAAAAATAAATGATCCACAGCAGTCAGATGAAGTTTCAGGAGGAATCTAGCTTTATTACAAGGCCCTTACTGCCATGTGCATATTCTTTACATGACCTCTAAGCTAAGCAGCCTTCTCCTTGCTACTCTGCAAGTACCCTTCCTGTGTCTTATCTCTCTCCTTGCTGCATCTGTCTCTCTCCTCCCCCCATGCAATCCCTTTATTACCAACCACAGACCTCTCCCAGCTGTGGGAGGGTCTCACCATCCAGGTGAGATAGGCAGGAAGTTGGGGGATGGTAATAGTGGTTTATAGGTAGCAGAGAGTATATGGAGATCTGTTTTAAGATTTGGGGCTGGAGCAATAGCACAGTGGGGCTATGTGGCTGGCCTGGATTCAATTCCCAGCATCCCATAGAGTGCTCCAAGCCTGCCAGGAGTATTTTCTGAGCACAGAGCCATGAATACCCTGAACATTGCCAGGTCTGGCCACCACCCCCCCCCAAAAAAAAAGACTTACTGTAAAACACTTGTGTGCTCACACATATGGCCCTGCCCAGTGCCTCTTTCAGGACACAAGCTAAGTCCCAAGCAGTGGGGCTGATGCACATGAGCCCTTAGCCTTGTTATCATGGGTTTGGGACTGGCCAGTGCTGCCCACTGGCTGCCCAGTGGGTCCATCCACTGCTGCAGGGAGGCCTGGCCCAGACCTGGGACACTTGTCGGGTGAGAAGAAGGATCACAACCCTGCAGAAAGATGGTCAGCCCGCCTGCACCCCTATCTCCCTCTGAATACGGAAGAACCAGGGTTTCTTCCTAACACGGGTGGAGGCAGAGTACCCCCACTTTCTTCCATCTCATAGTGATCTGCTTTCTCTGCTGCCACCTGTGGACAATATGAGGAATCACTTTGGGGGTGACAGGTTGGATGGGAAAATGAAGAGCTGAAAGCAGAGAGGGTCCAAAAGGGTAAATACCCAGAATGAGGCGAGCAGGTGGAAACCCCAGCTCAGAGTGCCTTTGGACCCCAGGACCTACCTCCGTGTTGGAGGGAGGAGCCTGGTCTCATCACAAGTTTTAGCCCCCTGGATTGAGTTGGAAGCCAGGAGGGGAAGACCCCTGGAGTTGGACAGAGTTTCCCCTGATTTCCTGGTCCCCAAGGGCAAAAGGGCACTTAGGGATGAGACCCAGGACCAAAGCAGTGGCAGCACCAGTGCCCTTTGTCTGCACATTATTTCCTACTAATAAGCAGCCCTAGGATTTCCAGAGAGGCCATTGGGCCCACCAGCCACTCCTGGTTTCAGGGCATGCTTGTCATGCTTGGCTGATTTGGCTGGCTTGGGAATTTTCGGCATCCGTGGAGATGACAGTCCCATCTGCTTCCTTCCGAGAGAAGGAGCTGCTTGTGGAGCTACAGTCATGCAAAATGGGTGGGCCCACTAGGGTAGAAACAGCCCTGCCCCAAGGAAAGGTGATCTAGGGGCGCTGCACCTGCCAATCAGCCAGGCCTAAAGGGCTCCCTCTGTGCCACCTTGTCCATGAGAGAGGAGGCCTTTGCTGGCCCCACGGTGTGTGTGTGTGTGTGTGGGTGGGGTTCCAGGAAATCCCCCTGTCCATGCCAGAGGCCTGTTCCTCAAACCAGTTTCTTCCTCTCAGACATCAACAGGTGAGGTTTGTCTGGACAAAGTGGGTCCTAGCCCCCACATGGTCCTTACTGAAAGAAGCCAATATTCACTGACACAGCGAGAATACACTCACTGAGGTCCACACTAGCTGAGGTCTACACTCACTGAGTCTATACTCGCTGAAGTCTGCACTCATTAAATCCAGACTTTCCACACTACTCAGCTGAGCTCCCTTGCTCCCAGATAGACTTCACAGCTTGTAGGGGATCCCTTGCCCTCCTGTCAGTTTATGGACATCGGCTAAGACAGTCACTACCTGCCACCTTTTGGCCACTCCAGAGAGATCTAAACCCTTTTTGCTTTTTAAAACTTTTTATTGTTTTGAGGCTATACCGGGTGTGTTCAGAGCTGACTCTTGGCTCTCCACTTCTGAATTATGCCTAGTGGATTGGGGGAACCTTCTAGGATGCTGGAGATTGAACCCTGGTTACCCACATGCAAAGCAAGCACCATCCCTTCAGTCCCATCTCCCGGCCCCCAATTCCTTCCTAATGACAAGTGTTGAGCACAGCCAACTGTGGGGTGCATGTGCCTCAGACAGCCCCACCGCCACAGCAGGCCTAGGGGAGCCCTGCAGCATGTATTTGCCCCCCTGCACACACAGATGCGTGTTCCTCACCTGGAGGTGCTCTTCCACCACATGCTGGAAGCAGCTGTTGGCTTTGCTGCTGTTGCTACATCTGGTGCCCAGTTGTGGGGCCATCTGGGAGAGATTGGTGCGAGGATCAGAGCACCCAGAGAGTCTCCCCAGAAACCATGCAGGTAGCTGTGGTTCCTCGGGGGTGGCTGTGACACTGCTAGAGGTTTGGGGATTCCCAGAGGTCAATGGGGGATCTGCACAATGAAAGAAAATACCAGAGAAAAGCACCCAGATCTTGGGTCTGGCCACCACCATCACATACGTCCTGAAATGGGGGTCTTGGGAAGGTCAAGGATCCCCGAGCCCAGAAGAGTTTTGTTTTGTTTATTTTGGTTTTGGGGTCACATCGGGCTGTGCTCAGGGATTACTCCCGACTCTACGCTCAGAAATCAATCCTGGCAGGCTTAGGGGACCATATGGAATGCCAAGGATTGAACCTGAGCCTGTCCCAGAATGGCCACGTGCAGGGCAAATGCCCTGCCTGCTGTGCTATTACACCAGCCCCAGGATTGGTCTCTAACTCTACCTGTTCTCCAACTCAGAGTGTGGTTTTGAGCTTCCCAATAAAGACCTCTGGTCCCAGGAAAAAACTGCTTGTGGTTTTAGTTTTTCTATGACTGAGCTTTATACTTCTTAGAAGAGGAAGGGTTGTGTGTGGAAGTTCCTGAACCTGCTCTATCCCTTTAACCATGCGTGGATTATTTCCTGCGTTGGCGTTTGCTTCCAGACCCAAGTTCCTACAAAACCCCAGGATTGGAGCATGAGGCTTCTGCTACAGCCCCACCTCCACTCTGCAGGGTGCCAAAGTGGTCCCACAGGCCTCATCCAGCCACAGTCACAGGCAAAAACTCTACCACCCTCCTGCCTCAGCCCTACACCCCTCGGACCCATTTCATGAATGAGGGGTCAGCTCACCTCAGGATCTGCCCAGTTACTGGCAGGGGGTTTGGCACACACCTCGCACAGCTGCCCTGGAATCAAAGACCAGTCAGTACTGACAAGATGGGGTTCAGTAACCAATGCCTGCAAGAGTCCCCAGGCAGGAAGGAGAGCCCCCCTCAACACAGCCATCACCTCATCCTAAGAGTCTCTACTTCTCCATGGGCCTGTGGACACCCTTCTGGGTTATGCTTCCCCAAGGGCTGCTGTGGGCATGACAACCCCATGTCATGACTGACCCCCTCCCACTTCCTTAAGAACAGCAAGGTCTGGACCCGGAGAGATAGCACAGCGGCATTTGCCTTGCAAGCAGCCGATCCAGGACCAAAGGTGGTTGGTTCGAATCCCGGTGTCCCATATGGTCCCCCGTGCCTGCCAGGAGCTATTTCTGAGCAGACAGCCAGGAGTAACCCCTGAGCACCACCGGGTGTGGCCCAAAAACAAACAAACAAACAAACAAAACAAAAAACAAACAAACAAAAAGAGAGAACAGCAAGGTCCAGGGTTTGGGCCAGCTCCAAGACCTCCAAATGGGGGCCCGGGAGATAGCATGGAGGTAAGGCATTTGCCTTTCATGCAAAAGGTCATCGGTTCGAATCCCGGTGCCCCATATGGTCCCCCGTGCTTGCCAGGAGCAATTTCTGAGCATGGAGCCAGGAGTAACCCCTGAGCGCTGCCGGGTGTGACCCCCCACCCAAAAAAAAAAAAAACCCAAGACCTCCAAGTGGGCAAAAATAGGGCATCAGGGCTCTGGGAAGAGCCACAGGCATAGTGCAGGTCAGGGGTCAGGACACCTTTAGCTGCCTGGAGATGCAAAGAGGGTCTCTGGGCCCTTCCCCCAAAATCCTGGGTTCTCTTCTAGAAATGGAAGCAGCACCCCACCAGGATGAAGGTATGTGCCCTGAGGCTGACACAGCATGGAGAGTGAGGGTCTTTCTTCTGCTCCCTCACACATGGGGGTCCCGAGACAGCAAGGAAAGGAGTAAGGGCCGAGTCTCAGGCACTGGGAAATAGAGGGATTGTCCGGAGTTTGAAATACTCCCAGGAGAAACTATGACCCTAACACTAGAAGCAGTAAGTCCTAGAGGGACCCTCCAGATGGGCCTGAGTGTCGAGTACTGAACTTGTAAATCCAGTACTGATTTCAACAGCCATGGTCAGCCAGTCCCTCACTACTGCCCTAATATGTCCAATTTCAAGATATGTATGTATTTAAGTTATAAGAGCTTTGGGAGGGGGGGGCTAAAGAGATAGTACAGTAGGTAAGGTGCTTGCCTTGCCCACGACTGACCCTGGTTTGATACCCATATTTACCCATATAGTCCTCCTGAGCCTGCCAAAAGTGATTCCTGAACTCAAAGTCAAGAAGTAACCCTAAACATTTGTCGCAAAATCAAAACCAAAGTTGTTGGGGGCTGGAGAGATAGCACAGAGGAGAGGGTATTTGCCTTGCATGTGACTAACCTGGGTTCGATCCCCAGGATCTCATTGAATTCCTCTGAGCCCGGGGCCTGGGAGATAGCATGGAGGTAAGGCGCTTGCCTTTCATGCAAAAGGTATCAGTTCGAATCCCGGTGCCCCATATGGTCCCCCGTGCCTGCAAGGAGGAGCAATTTCTGAGCATGGAGCCAGGAGTAACCCCTGAGCACTGCCGGGTGTGACCCAAAAACCAAAAAAAAAAAAAAAAAAAATTCCTCTGAGCCCATGAGTCAGCCCTAGCCCTGAGTGTGGCCCATAAACAACAATTTCAAAATTAAAAAGTTGCTGGATAAACGCCTAAAGCCTTGGCTGTGCTCTGTCCATTATCCTTCTGATCACATCTTCAGGGCCAAGGTGGACCTGCAGGATGGGCAGCCAGGGAATGGACCCTGACTCCAAACAGTTCGGGAACGAGGGTCTTCTGCTCAGCATCATACCCTGCATGGTGGTACCTCCTATGCAGCTCCAGGAGCTCATGCATTTATGACAGTGACAGCAATGACTAGGGAGGGAGTGTGTGTGTGTGTGTGTGTGTGTGTGTGTGTGTGTGTGTGTCAGTGTGGTCACATGCAGGGCTGAATCCTGCCAGCTGGTCCCAGGGTCCTAGGAAGTTTCTGAGCCACGGACCCCACTGGGGGCCAAGCTTAGACAGCTTAGACAGAACTTTCAAAGGGAGCTTGGACAAGGCCCCCATGGAAAGTGGAGGGGTCAGGCAGAAATGAGGGGTGCTAAAAAAAAGAAATGAGGGGTGCTTCCAGCAACTGAACCCCATCAACTCCTCCCAGGATCAGGCCTCACCATCCCTGTGTCACCTCCTATTCTACTCCCTTTCCAGGTAAAAGATGGGACCCTGGCTTGGGGCCTAGGGTATCCCCATTCTCTGAGCCTCACTTGGGAGCCCTCCCTGCATGGCTGCCCAGGACCAAGGCCCCAGGCAAGCCCTGACTCCTGCCTGCAGCGCCTGGAGTTGCTCCCAGAAGTAATTTCCGTGAAATGAGGACAGGGGAGGCCTCATTATTCCAGACACCACTAATTAGGGGGCTGTGATCGGCTGTCTAGAAAAGGCACAAATTAACCACCAGGAGCGAGGGGAGGCGGCCAGCATGGATGAGGGTCCTCAGTGTCAGCAACTCTGCACTGGACCCCCAGGGGGGTGTCCTGCTTGTGCCTTTTGAAAGAAGAGGTGCAGCCGGAGATCAGAGAGGAGGGGAGGGTAAGGCGTGAGGATGCAAATAGAGTGGATCAGGGACCCTGAGATCCTTTGCAGAGTGCTCAGGGCTTGCTGGGAAGCAGCTCCAGTGTGTCCCACACACACTGACCCCCCCCCACACACACACACAACTTCTCTGCACTGGGCAGTGTAGGGGAGAAGGCGGCAGGTATGTGGAGGCCCCATGCAATGTGGGCACTGCTGGGTTTTGCGCCTCCAGGTCCTGGCATGTTCCATGGGTCCAGAGACCCAGCACAGCTTCCCCCTCCCAGGTCATGGCCCCCCTCATAACAGGCCCCGCAGTTAGGGTTATCCCCTTCACTTATACTGTGTCTGCTGCTGGGGCCAACCCAGACCCATGAGAGTGCCACTTCCTCCTGGCTGCACCCAGTGTCCAGCTTTGTCAGCTCACTGCCCACCTGCTGCCTAGGTTGGGATGCAGGAAGACAGCGCCTGAGTGGGAACAAGAGGGGGCTGAGCCAGGGGGTCTAGACCATCTAACTTCTCCAGGTACCCCCCACCCCATGTATCTGTGGTGGCAGGGAGATGCCCTGTATCCCCGCCTGCCAGGACCGGCTTCTCTTCTCTCTGGCCCACAGGCCACCCTGTTCCCCTTGTGCCCTCATTCAGTCATTCCTGCAGGTCTTGCTCTATAATTAGAATTATTCTTCTCCCCCCCAAATAAAACTCAGCAGCGGGCCTGGCATGAATTCCCCTGCAATGTGGGTGATTAGCTACGGGAAGTGGGACATGCAGGACCCTCTCTGCTCCTGCCTCTGCTGCAGTCTCGAGTTAAACCTCCTCCAATTCAATGGAGTCACGCCAGGGCCCATAAGAATGTCCTATAAGGGATACATGTGGGCCACGAGCCATTGATAGTGGACCCCTGCTCTAGATTAAGGTTGAGTCTAGGCTCTTGAGGTCGAGGGTAAATCAAGGCTCTGGAAGTCAAAGGCAGATCCAAAGGGGTCCCTGCACTGGTAGCCAGTATTTCTCCAATCACAGGGACAGCAGAGGATGGGGGGGGGGGTCAGCCAGTACCTTTACCGTCAGCCTGCACCCCACTTGCCTCTGCCTCTCCTAAGCCCATTCTCCCAGTCTCCCAGCCTCCTGGTTCCCCGTTTTCTCCCTGCAGAGGGCTGGGGGTCCAGGTGGGTTTCTGGACAGGCTTGGGCAGAGGCGGGCAGACACAGACTTTCTCCCGGGTGGCCTGACCCAGTTCCCCTATCATAAGCTCCCACTCTCCCTGCCAAGCCTGTCCCTGAAGCTCTGGCCCCTGGTGCTCCCTTTCTGTCATGGTCAGCTGTGGAATATTGAGCTGCCTGCTGCCTTTCGGGTGTCCGGGGGCTCCTTCCCAATAATGGGGCTGCAGGGATGGGGTGGGGTCACCACAGAGATGTGTGTTCTTTCACCTGAGTCCATGTATCAGGGGTGGTCCTTGGGGGAGAAGGGGCCATGTGAGCTGTTAGGGGGCTCAGACCCTGGGTGGGGCAGCATGAAAGTCCGGGTTGTTGGGGGAGATGAACATGTCACACCCCTGAAACTATTATCCTCCTTACACCCAGTATCCTCTGCATTGTGGGATTCCCTGAGGCTGTGAGGGACAGCCAGGCAGACCACAATAAGGCCCTTTTCTGAGCCACCCCATGCCTGTGGGAGAGGATTTGCATGTGAACCCAAGATTGGCCATGGAAGGTGCTCTGAACATCTGCCTTCAACGGGATGATGGGGAGGCTCCAGGAGTAAGGGAGTGGGGCAGTGGGGTTCCCCAGGGAACGGGGTGCTGGCTTAGGAGAGGTTTGGAGATTCAAGCAGGGCGACAGAAGGTTCTGCGGGGTCTGGAGGGCCATAGGAACTGGCCCCAGGGGGCTGGTTCTGCTGGAGGGAGGGTAGGTCACCCACCCTCCTTGTCCCTTCTTGTTCCAGTGGCCATGGTTGTGGACAAGGCCAGGGTGTCACAGAACAGGCAGGAGCATTTTTGTAGAAATTTCTAGAATCCATTGCTGCAGTTATTTTGTAGAAATACCTTTTTTAGTAGCTAACCTTGCAGTTAGCTATAAGGTTGCTAGTTTCTGCAGATTATTGCAATTATCTGCAAGTCCACCTGTGCTTGGCTGCAAGGACCCAAGGCTGCCAGGGTTGCAAGGCTGCATTCTGTAGAGCCCCAAGGCTGCTAGGACCTGGTGTTGCAAGGCTCCAAGGGGCCCATGAGGCCCAGCTGTCGGATGGGGCCAAGTGTCTACCAAGGGACACCCCAACATGTAGCAACCACCTTTCAGGGACAGGGATAGAGAGAAAAAGGGAGGAGTAGAAACCAAGTATACATTTTATTCTTCCTAGAGTCTGAGACCTGCCGTTGCTACCCAGGGTGGGGGTGGGGGTTTCTGAGAGAGAGGGAGAGGGAGGGAGGGAGAGAGAGAGATAAAGAAAGAGAGAGAAAGAGAGAGATGGAACAGGTCTGAGGTGTTCCAGGGGAGGTCCTGAAAAGCAGGCAGCATCTCTCTGATGCTTTATCTCTGGCCCCACCGTGGACCAGCAGGAGCTGCTCTGGTCACTATTCTGGGCCTCCCTGCAACTGTCCAAGTTTTTCCTTTATACCTGGCATGGCAAGAATGCATGTCCAGGGACGTGTCCAGATTCAACTGTCATTACAGTGGAGTTATCCAAGGGGTGTGTCCAAGTCCAACTGCCATATAGCAACACACTTGGCTCACACAGCAATGGCACCAGAGATCAAAATCACAGCCTCCTGCTCCCTCGGTGCCATTTGCCAAGGAGCTTCCAGACATACACAAACTCTCTCTCTCTCTTTCTCTCTCTCTCTCTTTGTCTCTCTGTCTGTCTCTCTCTGTCTCTCTGTCTGTCTCTCTCTGTCTGTCTCTCTCTCTGTCTCTCTGTCTCTCTCTCTCTCTCTCTCTCTCTCTCTCTGTCTCTCTCTCTCTCTCTCTCTCCCTCTCTCTCTCCCTCTCTCGGTGGACTTGGGACTTGGTCCTTTACTGCCCCCAGCTGGGCACCTCGAGCTTCTCCAAGCCTACCCACTGGACCTGCAGGCTCCCTTGGGCACTGAGCCCAGGTGGGGCCCAGGCAACCACATCTGTGCGGGGTTGAGCTGTTCTGCTCCCACCTTGGAATTCTGTTCCCCACAAACTCATGGTGGCTGTGCACCCCAAGGCCCCAATGGCCCCCATGGCCTTGTTGAACTGTATTCATTCCTGAGGTCCTTCCAGGTTCTGGCCCCACCTCATTCTTCCAAGTGACCCCCAGCAAGGCAGATGGCTAGGTGCCAGGTACCCACTCCCTGTGGCTGACTTTGGCCCACACACACACACCAGTTCTCTTGCCTTGAAGCCCCGTGTGGATCCTCACAGCTACCCACAGACAGTGCAGTCCTAAAGAGAAGGAGGTATGGGACAAGAAGTAATTACCACACTGGGAAATTCTCCAGCCACCCCATCAGGACCCCTGAGAACATGGCAGATGTGGAGGGGGCCTGACTCCGGATGCCAGCCACCTCTTTATTTTATTTTATTTTATTTTATTTTATTTTTTTGTTTTTGGGCCACACCCTTTTGATGCTCAGGGGTTACTCCTAGCAATTCGATCAGAAATCGCCCCTGGCTTGGGGGGACCACATGGGACGCTGGGGATCAAACCGAGGTCTGCCCTATGCTAGCGCTTGCAAGGCAGACACTTTACTTCTAGCGCCACCTTCCCGGCCCCACCAGCCACCTCTTATGCCCACAACCTCACAAGATCTTTCTATGGCCCAATGCCCTGGGGATACCCCGACACTGTCAGACTCCGGAGACAGAGGGCAGGAAAAGTGGGAGCTCTGCTGTCTGGGGGGGAAACTCTATAGGGGAACCCTAGGTCTGCTTCCACCCCCATTGGGATAGGATGGCTCAGCCCAGTTGCCCTCAAAGGACCCCCAAAGCTCAGAACCTGCTGCCCCCAGACCCACCAACTAAGCCCCTCTTGTCTTCTTCAAAGGACAGTCACCCTGTGGTGACAATTCCCTCTGTGACTAGGGATTTGGGAGAGGGTACATGCTCCAGACTCAGTTTCCAGCTCTTGCTGGATCCAGGCGAGTCTCTCCTTGCACCAGAGTACCCCCCCCAAACACACACTGACTGCTCTGCACGCATCAGAAAGCAGCAAGTGAGGCACTAATAGCTCTGAGCTGTACCCCTGATTTATGGCGCTCTACGAGCGAAAAACCTGCTGGTCCCTGAAGACCCCTAACTTCCCCTCTGCAGATCCATTTATCACCAGCTAAGCTGAGTGGGGGGAGCTCCACCCAGATGCAGGAGCGAGGCAATGCCCCACCCCACTGTGCAATCACCCCCTTCTCTTCCTAAGGAGCCAGGGGTGGATCCCAGAGTCCCCAGTGACCCACTAACTCTCAGGGCCCCACAGTGTTCACCCCTGGGAAGGGAAGCAGAGCCTGGCAGTATAGAGTGGCGGAGGGCATAGGAGATTAGAGGGCACACCGGCAGGAAAAGGCTCATAGGGCAGTGAAGGTCCACAGGACTGTTGTTGGAAGACAATGTTCAAGGTGGGGATAGGGATGGCCTCACTAGGAGTGAGTACTGATGCCCCTGAGCTACCTGATGATCCCCAAGTGTCCCTAAACTGTCCTTATTGTCCCCAACTGTCCCTGATTATTCCAACTGTCCTATTGTCTTGACTGTCCCCAATTGTCACCAACTGCCCCTGAGTGTCCCTGACCACCTCTGAATATCCTGACTGTCCAGGTGTCCTGACTGTCTGAATGTCCTGACTGTCCCAAACTGTCCCCGACTGTCCACACCATGTCCTGCCATCCCCCCCCACAGGGTTTGAGCCACTGTGACTTTAATACACACTGGACACCAGTTATCAGGTGTGGCCCAAGACACCGATGCTGGTCACTCCTGCCCTAGCCCTGTCCTGAATCTGCCAAGTGAGCCGTGACAAAGAGGGACACAGGACCAGGATGCCAGACAGACACTAGGAGTGTCTGGCACCTACAGCCGGGGAGCCCTGCATGTGACAGACTGGAGGTGTCCCACACCAGGGCACCACCTTCCCCCATTGTCACAGGCACTGTCCGCCATTCTGGGGCCCACCAGGGGGACCTGCACAGCCAAAGTGCTCCCAGCTGTTTGAGCAAGTGGGTTCTGGGGCCACAAAGAAATGACAAATGGAAGCAACTGACTCGTATGCCTTCGGGGGATATATAAAGCCCCTGAAAGAGTGAAGAGGAGTGTGGGTGTCTCAGCACTGATTTCCAACACGGCAGGGGTCCGAAGGACACAGAGCTGAGAGGAGAGAAGGGACAGATGGGGAAGTAGAGGGGCCACTGGCTTTGCATATGGCTGACCAGGGTTCAACTTCTGGTACCCCAGATGGTTCCCAAAGCCCCACCAGGAGGAATTCCTGAGCACTTCCAGGAGTGGGTAGAGAAGGCACTGACCAGCTTCTGCAGAAACTAAGAGAAGTGAGTCATTTGGTCTTCATTGTTCTGCTCCTCCCTTCTCCCTTCTCCCTTCCTCTTCCCTTCCTCCTCCCCTCTTTCCTCTCTTCTTCACCCTCCATTCTCTATCCTCTTTTCCCCTTCCCTCTTCCCACTCCTCTCCCCTCCCCTCCCCTATAGCCTCCATTTCTTCTCCTCCCTGGGTGTGGGGGTGCCTGTGTCTGGTTTGAAGGACTCCATTATTATTATTATTATTATTATTATTATTATTATTATTATTATTATTATTATATGTTTGTTTTTTGGGGGGAGTCACACCTAGTGGTGCTTAGTGGTTACTCCTGGCTCTGCACTCAGAAGTCGCTCTTGGGAGATTCGGGTGACCATATGGGATGCTGGGATTTGAACCCGAGTCTGTCTTGTGTTGGCACGTGCAAGGCAAACGCCTTACTGCATATAACTAGTGTTATAGCTCGGCCCCTGAAGGACTCTTGCTGTGGGGAGAGTTGCCCACCCCCTTTGCTGCTCTGGGGCTATTTTTTATTGTATTCAGCAGCGCCCCCTGCTGGTGTTTAGGTCCAAATACCCGCCCAACTTCGGATTCCACCCAACTCAAGGGCTCTTAAGTCACTTGCAGTTATTTACCTGCTCCCTGGGGCGCTGTACCTGCGTTTTTGGGTTTTTAATCGCTTTGTTCCATTTCCGCACTGTGGCCTCAGCCCACAACCTTCCTTCCACCACAACGTTTACTCCCTCGGGTCCTTTTTATCTCTCTCCTCACACTCTGCGGTTCCTTCCTTCCCCGAGCACTTTGAGTCCCTTCGGAGTGTCTCAATGAGCACAAACTTCTGCTTAACCCAGCAGTTCCCATTCCGGTTTTGCAAACTTGGGGAGCAGAGTGGATCACAGTCAGCGAATCCCCTCTCCTTGGGGGATCTCATGCAATTGTGGCCTGAAGTCTTGTCTTTATTTATTTATTTATTTATTTATTTATTTTTGCTTTCTTTGGTTGAATGCCCAACTCTATAGTGTATTCATTGGATGCTGCATTTTGGGTTCATTCATAAGAGCTTAGTTTAAGGGGTACATTTATTAAAAAAAAAAATTCAAACCCTTTGAGTTCCACCTCTTCTTGGTGCCAGAGCTGGACCCTAAGGTCTCATACACGTATTGGACTAGTGAGCTACATCCACAGCCCTTGGTCTGGCATTTAGCTTTATCTTTTGCTTTGTTTATTTGGTTTTGGTTTGGGACCACACCTGGAGGTGCTCTGGGGTTACTCCTGGCTCTGAGCTCAGAAATAGCTCCTGGCAAGCTATTAGGTCCTAGCAAAGGACCTAATGGGATACCGGGGATAAGCCCAGGTTGGCCTCTAGAAGACAAAATCCCTCCCGACTGTACTATCTATCACTAGTGGGATGAGAATGGTCCCTTGGGGCTGGAGTTGGGATTTCACCCAAGGAAAGACAAGGCTGAACACTGACTTGAGAGTCCTTGCCCTGAGCTTCTTGCTCCCCCACAAGCACCAGGACCACCTCCAAGACAGTGCCAGCAGCCACTGGCATAGGGGCATATGCCAGTCCAGACAAAGTGATGAAGATGGGGCCCTCAGAGTCTGGCCTGGCATCCTCATTTCAGCTTATCCCATAGAGGGGATGACCTTGACGTGGGACCCACCCCTTCCCTCAGCCAGAGGGTCCAATCAGGCAGATGTGTGTGATTTTAACAGACATGGCTCTAGGGTCCAGATGCTACTCCTTCTCCTGCAGGACCTGAGGGAACTCAATGTGACACATTGGGAGGTGTCCCTTCTACATGCTGAAATTCTTGGTTTTCCTTCGAAAAACCCAATTTTTTCCATTGCCCTGCAATTGTTTGGGTGAGGGGGTGTCCTTCCAGGGTAGAGGTGAGTAAACACCTTTTCACATGCCACCCCACCCCCAGGAAACTCAGGCCTCCCCCGACACCCCAAGTTTCCAAAGGGCCCCTCTAGAGCAAGAATGATCAACCCCCCTCAGGACCCCGAGTGCCACCTTGTCCTCAGGTCAAAGGCCTCAGTGCCAGATGCTATAACAGAAGGTACCCCAAGGGTAGCACCTCCCCCAATCAGGGTGAGTATCCAACCCTCAGGAACCCCCGTGCCCTTGAGAGGGGACCCCAGAGGTCAGGTGAGGTCATCTTTGGACATGAATGCCCCAGCCCTGGTTCGGGGTGTCCAAGCCCCAGCTCTGCTTGGCCCTCCACAGAACAGCTGAAGGGCCCCTAGTTCCACATACAACTTAGCTTGACATAACAGGCCCTGGGCACCTAGTCCTGTTTCCAGGAGCTTAGGTCTGAACCTCATAGTGACCCCCTCAGGCCCAGAAACCCCACACTGCTCCACTCCCTCCCTGCAAAGAGCAGGGTTTGGGGGAGCAGCAAAAAGCCCAAAGGAGAAGATGAGCTTATGTCCTTGTCCACCCATGCCTCTGAGTCCCTGCACATCACCCAGGGCTCCCCAAAACCAAAGCCACACCCAGGGTTGCACCCTCTGTCCTCGGGTTCTCACTCCCTCAACCTGCAGCAGGACCAGGGGTGAGCAGGGCAGAAGCAGGACACAGACACTGGAGCCTGAAGTAATCCTCAAACTGTGAAGTGTGATGCTGGGGAGAGGCGCCCCCATCCTGGGCTCACTGCCGGTCCCTTCGCCGTGGGCTGGCACATAGCACCCGTGGGTACAGCTGGCAGCAGAGCGGGCAGAGAAGGGAGAGGCAGATGGTTTTGTGGGCTGAAGCGCCACCCCACATAGGCAGGCCCGTCCATGCCCGCTTCTACAGGCTGCCTCCTCCGCGGCCCGTCAGGAGATATGGCAGGGAGAGACGAGCTGGTCTGGGAAACCGTCCCTCTTCCAGGCAGCCTGTCCTGACCATACCACACCCACGCACGTATGTGCCGGGGCATCTCTACCTGGCTGCCAGCTAGCCCTGTTCCTTTTTTGTGACGTGACCAACAGGCTCACCTCCTGAGAGAGCAGAAATGTATCTGGGGCTCCCGCTGGTGCCTCCTGCCCACGCCCAGTCCCAAACTGGTGCATTTGACGTACTCAAGGAGACTTTTCTAGAAGGAGGTTGGACGAGGGTGGTGGTGGAAGGGGACAATGAGTAGATCAATGATGGATGAATGATGAGGACAATTGGGCAGGTACTGCCTGTGCTCCTGGCTGCTGTGGCAGTGCCAGAGGTCATTCATGTCACCTGAGCGCAGAGAAACACCATCCATGATACAGGGTCACAGGGCAAGGGTCACAGGGCAGTAATGACACTTTTATTCCTCCCCAAAGACCTATGTCCTCCTGTACCAAAGAGATGGTGGGTTGGTGGGTCATATAGGGATACAGGGACTCCCAACAAGAAGCTGTGGAACTGGACCAGAGAGATAGCATGGAGGTAAGGTATTTGCCTTGCATGCAGAAGGACGATGGTTCAAATCCTGGCATCCCATATTATCTCCCAAGCCTGCCAGGAGCAATTTCTGAGCTTAGAGCCAGGAGTAACCCCTGAGTGCTGCTGGGTGTGAGCCAAAAGCCAAAAAGAAAAAAAAGAAGAAGCTGTGGAACTGGCAACATAACTGGAACCACCCATGGGGGCACAAACCCCACCTTGGGGGTGCCAGGTAAATAAGGGTACTATGAGATGGGGCAGGATACAGGCTGACTCCTTTCTGCTGTTAGGTGGGTCCGGTTCTGCGGGGGCAGCTGGGTGTCCTCCAGGGCCATTGTGGTGTTGGGGACACAGGAAGGGCAGCTCCCACAGTGCCTCAGGCTGGGAAATGGGGCCCTGCAAGCTGTCTGACCAGGCAAAGTGCTGAGCCTTGAGCTGCAACCCAGGTGACACCCACATCTCTGAACGGGAGTAGGAGGGACCAACAAGGCATCTTGCACCCTTTCTCCGCAAGTGGGACCCCAACTCTGACCTCTCCTTCTCTGTGTGCAAGACCCCTCCCCTATCCCTTCTATGGCCAGGCCCTCATTTCTGCCTCTACTGCAGCCTTTGCAGACACCTTGACTCCTAGGTCCTGGACCCCTCATACAAACAGGGTCCAAGCATGTTTTCATGGGGTGGAATGGCTTGGGGTGACTCCAAGACTCCATACAAGAGAGCCCACCCCTAGTTCTCTGAAATCGGTAAGAATTTGGGGTGCAGGGGTGACAAGATGAGAAGCAGGAGCTGGGGGGTGGTAGGGGTCCAGCCTGAAGCACTCACAGGGCAGCACAGATCCAGCCCGTCCCCCTGACCCACCTCTGAACCCAGGGACCCCCTCGGGCTGCACAGACCCCACACAGCCCCCCCAAGACTGCAAAGCACCCCCACAGCCCCCCATAGTCCCCACAGCCCCTAGCATAGGTTCCAAACCTGGAGACACTGGCCAGCTCTCCTGGAGTCAGTGAGCTCTCAGCGCTCTCTGGTGGACACTTGAGGGATGACCACCACTGCCCAGAGACCAAGGCTGAGCTGAGTCCCTAGTCTAATGGGACAAACGGGGTGCCCACTAAAAAAGTGGCAGGAAGTGAAGGTCGGGGAGTCCCCAAAGGATCTGACCTCTGATGGCCCCATACTAACCTCCAGGGTGGACCCTAAAACCTTGGTCACCTTTGTTCCACCAGATTTTCTGAGCACTCAATGGTGGGTCAGCAAGGATACTGGGATACCAGGAGGTCACCCCAACAGAGATGCACACGCAGGGAGGGGCCGGGTGCATGGGGAGGGGAGAGGTCAGAGCAGGCAACAAAACCAAGTCAGAGTGCCTGGGCGGGGCATCCCACGTTCACAGCCAGGAGTGGAATCTCTGAGCTCAGAGCCAGGAGAAAACTCAGATCACCTCCTGGCTGTGACCCCAAAACCAACAACAGGGGGGCTGGGCAGTGGCGCTGGAAGTAAGGTGCCTGCCTTTCCTGCGCTAACATAGGAGGGACTGCGGTTCGATCCCCCGGTTCCCCATATGGTCCCCTGTGCCTGCCAGGGGCGACTTCTGAGCGAATAGCCAGGAGTAACCCCTGAGCTGTCACCGGGTGTGGCCCAAAAAAAAAAAAAAAAAACCAACAACAATAAAAAAAATTCTGGATCTTGCCCCTGCTCCCTCCCCATCCCCTTCATCCTTGAGGACACCCTCCCTAAGCCACAGCGATGCTGTCTGAGGCTCTCTGCAGGAAGGGACTAGCCCACAGCCCACCTTGGGGGCTCCATGGTGGGGGTGGAGCTGCATTAGTACCTCTGATGAGCTGCACCTCATTTGTATGTGGAGGGGGATTTGAGGGAGTGTTTTTATTTGGAGACCACTACTGGCAGTGTTCGGGGATTACTCTTAGCTGAATGCTTAGGGATCACTCCTAGCACTGCTCAGAGGACCCTATGGGATACGGAGAATTGAACTCATGTTCACTGCATGCAAGGTAAGTGCCCTCCCCACTCTATTGTCTCTCTAGCTCCTTG
The DNA here is from genome assembly GCA_004027635.1 of Crocidura indochinensis. Taxonomy (NCBI): domain Eukaryota; kingdom Metazoa; phylum Chordata; class Mammalia; order Eulipotyphla; family Soricidae; genus Crocidura; species Crocidura indochinensis. Next base: position 1,168 of record PVKC010021438.1, on the reverse strand, counting down.
TGGGGATCTTGTGTGGGATCTTGTTGTTTTGGGTTTGAGCCCACCCATACCTGGCAGTGTTTGAAGTTATTCCTGACTCTGCGCTGAGGAATCACTCCTGGCAGGGCTCTTGGGATTAATATGAGAGGTTGGGGATTGAACCTGGTGGGTTACATGCAAGGTAAATGTCCTACCTTCTGCATGTCTCACTGCCTTGCCTCTCAGTGTCTGAAGTACTTTGTGGTTGTGGGGGGCTACTCTATGCCCAGCTGTGAAGTCCAGGGACCCTTAGCTGAGGTCAGGGTCTATGGTGGTGGTGGGTCTGGTCCTGTCTTGACCCAGAATAAAAAGCAGAGTGATTTCCTCTATTAGGGACAGTGGTGGGAAGTGGAGTCTAGGCTTGGTGACTCCAGTGCAGCAGTTCTGGGGGTGGGGTGGGGAAACAACCCTGTCTAGTACCAGCCTATGGGGGCTCTCCCCCATCCCTCATCTCCTAGAAGATCCCAGGTCATGGAGAGTGGGAACAGAACCTCCTGTCCCTTAGCAAAAGAGCAACAGCAAAAGAAGTCTGTGGCCTCCCCACCCCACCTTTGCTCAGGTAACTGTACTGCATGGGCTCTGGGGTGTCCCTAAGCCCAGATGCAAACAGCAGGTGACAGATATGGTACTGTGTTCCCAACAGCTTCACTTGTCTACAGAGAGATGTCCCAGAAGGCGGTTCTCTGCAGAACACACCTGCTCAGCCCATAAGAACACACATGACCATGTATGTGCACATGAATTCAATGCATGTCGTACACATATGTGAATACAATGGCTACATCTATGCATGTGCAAACACAGAGACATGTAATTCTGCACATGTACAGACTCATGAAGGCTTCTCTGCTTTCCCCCTCCAGGAGGGATGGGGGGAACACGATCTGCTTTCCAGAACTCATCCTCCAGTTCTGCCAGGAGGTACTCAGGCAGATACAACCCACCCACCTGCCTCCCACTGATGATGGGGAGCCCAGGCTGGGTCCCTCTCCAGCCCCACCCACCAATGCCCCCCCTTCTCCTATGCACAAACATTGACTGAGCGTCTGCACAGGTCCGCCATGTGTCTGTCAAGTGAAGCCTTCGGGTTAGAGCATTTAAACCAATCCATTCTCCTGTCACCCTAAATTAATCTGGTTAAAACAGCAAC
>PVKC010021437.1:0-18149 GCA_004027635.1 Crocidura indochinensis | reverse complement strand
TCCCCCATTATTTGTGATACTTTTATGAGATGAAAATACATCAAACTTAGGAAAGGGATTTAGGACCTGATTATGTAAGAGAGGGACATTGCAAAGTGACTCCTGTTTTACACTCAACAACTTTCTTCTTATGCTGAGAAATCATAGTTCAATGAATGTTTCCAATTATTCAACGTGCTGCTGATGTTTCATTTTTTTTCTGAGAATCCACTTCTAAAGATTCAAAAATAAAAGCAACCTTTTCTTCCAAAAAAAAAAAAAAGCATATGTTGAAATCCAGTTGAAAATAGATATTTCTTTAAAATTCTGTACAGAAGAAAAATATATCTCCTTATGCTTTTAGTAGTGTGCTAAAATGTTGTCTGTGTCTGAAATATTCATTTAACAAGTATTCATTCAAAATTTCAAGCTAAAATTTCTCTATAATGACAGTGAAAATATTCAATCTGGAGATAGGAAGTAAGTAGCATAGTCGGCTGAATTATGCCTAGTACCATGGTATCGATGAGTTTGCTTGATCCTAGTGAATAGTCAGATATAGTCCCTCAATTAAAAAAATAATTAAATTAAATTTAAAAACTATTAACTTGACAAAGTAATTTGTCAATATAAATGTTTTACATAATGTTCACATCTCTAATTTACTTTTTTAAAAAATATTTGTATAGCAAATTCATTGATATTTTGAAATTTGACTCCCACAAGTATTAGCTCTTAAGTTGGGATATTTTTTTTTTGCTTTTTGGGCCACACCCGGTGATGCTCAGGGTTGCTCCTGGCTATTTGCTCAGAAGTCGCTCCTGGCAGGCACGGGGGACCATATGGGGAACCGGGGGATCGAACGTGGTCTGTCCTAGGCTAGCGCAGGCAAGGCAGGCACCTTACCTCCAGCGCCACCATCCGGCCCCTAAGTTGGGATATTATTGGAATGTGAACTGTCCTCAGAAGATTTGAGAATTAAAACATTTTCTTCATGTCATTTTGGTCAGTTAAACAATTGCATCTATGCCTAATGCATAGATGCATCATAAACAGAGATGATTATCTGTTCTATGAATAGATTCCATAAAAGACACCAGAGCTTTTTCTCCCACGTGCCACTGGTAAAATAGTGCTTAGTGCTGACTGTTGAGTATTATTTTCTATTACCAGATTGTAGTTCTACCTAAAAAATTATAAAAAATATAATAAAGGGTATAAAAAGTTAAGTATGGAAGTAAAAATGGAAGATGTGGCAATTTTTTCTTAGCTTGAAAGTATCAGTGTCCCTCAAAAATGTAGGAAGAGATAAATAAATAAACAAACAAACGTTACATAGAGATCACCAAGGGAAAGATTGTCGAATAGATGCTATAAGTATTTCAATTCTAGATAATATGGGATATAATCATTTGAATGTAGTATTTGAGTCTTTGAGTGATCCTTCCATTTTAGTTTGGTTTATCAAAGTTTTTAAAGTACTTAAACATTGTATGTAGGTATTACTCTGTGTCCACTTAGAATTATTCCTGAGTACAGAGCCCTGAGTATGACCAAGTATAGCTGCCAAAATAATAAAGGTCTGTAGGTCTTTAGTGCAGATTTAAGGATTGAAGTTAGCTGACCACTGATGTTCAGTATGTATGTGCATATAAAATATATGTGGCATAATGTTCAAGTATGTATAAATATATAATATTTTCTTGTGAAGCTTTAATATTATTGACCAGTGACAATTCACAGTGGCAATTCAAATTAGAGCTTAGAATAAATTTATCTTCTCTCCTATTCCACAAAACTTGAATTTGACTTATTGTTTATTCATTAAAATAAAAATTTTAAAAACAGTTTTACTAAAATTTTTATTATTGCCTTTTATCATTGATAAAATTTTATCAAATTAAAATTTATTGTCAGGATAGAGGCACAGAATAGTTTCATTTATCTATGGGTTTTAAGAAAAATAAAAGACATTAGGGGCCAGAACTGGTGAAGGCGGTAGGGCATTTGCCTTGCACCCACTAACCTAGGACGATCTCGGTTCAATACCCCAGCATTCCATGTGGTCCCCCAAGCCAGGGGCGATTTCTGAGCACACAGCCAGGAGTAACCCCTAAGCATCACTGGGTGTGGCCAAAAACAAACAAACAAACAAACAAAAACAAAATAAAACAAAAAGAAAAGACATTATTGTAATAATGCCCAGAGATGAGGGCCAGAAGGACCAGCTTACGATGTGAAGCTCACCTCAAAGAGGGGTGTGTGCAGTTAGAGAAAATTCTTTTGTTATACTTAACCATACTACTTTTAACATTTGGTCATTTCTAACATTGAGACTCTCTTTGAGAGCTTACGTAAATCCTTAATACTTTGCTCTGCACTTAATGGCACAAAACTCAACCTATGAGTAGTATATCTTTTCATCTAATACATCTTTTTCTCAGTTAAATGAGATTAAGATTACTGATCTCTGGAGTTATAATTTAATATAAGGTACATATATTTTAGTATAAGATCAACCCTCATTTTAGCCAAATTTTGCTATGTTTTAGTTATGAATGCCACCATTAATTTAAGTTTTAATTGTACTAATACCAAGGAAGTCGTAAAATAAATTGCATATATGTTCTGGATGAAAAAGGTTTGTTTAAGGTGTTGAGACATGATCACTGATTATGGGTTATAGCAAAACTCTGAATTGTTGTAATTTTAATAGCAATATGGTAAAATTGTTATAATACTTTGCTATTATTATGGCTATTTCCTACTCTTGTTTCTTATATGAACACAGCAATACAATTGAGTGTTATTGCAAAACCATGTAAGACACTTTTCACTGTTTAATCTTTCTTGTATGAAAATTCTTTAATGGAAAGCTTAAAGAAATAAATTTGTAGTATTTAAATTGTAGGAATACTTTTGTAGTCTGAAGAAATGAAGGGTTTATTTACCATATATGGGGGAAAAAGTTCAGTTTCTTAGTATGTAATCTGACCGGTCTTTAGTTTTAGTAAGTAGTATTCTTTTCTCTTGGTGGATATGAGTAGTTAGTAAATGTTTCCATGATCAGATGGATGAATTCTCTTGTTCTTTGTAATTTGTTCAATTTGGTCATGGATAAAAGGAAGGAATGGGATTTAAAGAAACAAAGAACATGGATCAACTACAAATTGTATGATACTTTATTATCCCACTTGATAATTTTGGTAAACAGGATATCGAATGTTTAGATTTTAATTTTCGGTTCTTAGGCCACACCGGTGACGCTCAGGGGTTACTCCTGGCTATTCGCTCAGAAGTCGCTCATGCAGGCACGGGGGACCATATGGGGAACCGGGGGATTGAACCCCGCAGTCCGTCCTAGGTTAGCTCAGGCGAGGCAGGCATCTTACCTCCAGCGCCACTGCCCGGCCCCAGATTTTAATTTTCATTTGGTGCCATATATCATTTGATTTCATGGTTTTTTGTTGTTATTGTTGTCTCTCAAAGTGCTTAGTTCAGGGTTTCAGGGGCCTGTATATTGATAGCCAAGTATGCTGGATAATTCAGTTCTGCCCTAGTAATGCTGCCCCAGTGGTGCTCAGGGCTAAAAGGGCCAGCCACATTAGGTAGCGCTCAGGACCAAAGATACCAGGATTCTAACTCTGGGCCTACTACTTGCATAGATGTTTTCTTCCCATCCCCATATTTATGGTTGTTGTAATAGTTACAAAATTGTAAGAAAGAAAAAGACTAGAGACATAGTACATAGGCAAGGTGCTTGCCTTGCACACAGTGAGCCCAGTTCCATTCTCACAGCTGTTTATAGTTTATGGCGCTTCTCCAGGAGTGATCCCTGAGCACAGCTATGTATGTCCCAAAAATCTTAGCGAAAAAATAAAGAATAATAGAAGAAGGACTGTCCCCATTTTTGGTCAAGAATAGTGACTGGATTTTAATCTTAGATTCTGTTTTATTTTATGGTAATAAATACATAGTTTGTTGATTTAGAATACCAGTTTTTTTTCTTTTACATTTCATGACACTGATCATACTTTAATAGTCTCAGGATGTTCTTTTTTGTTTACTATTAACTGTAATAAAAATAATGTCTTTTGAATTTTATGCTCAAATAAGTTCATTGTCAAAGCAGAATAAGAACAGTTGTTGACTTTTATTGTGAAACTCACTGTTACTCAATGTTTTGAATGTGCTGAGTATAATTTTTACTGACTGAAACAGCACAGTATATAATTTTAATAACTATATAATTATCTTAGTTTGATAGAGATCTTATTTATTTTTATCCTAGTAAGAAAAACATTATAACCAATTATAATTAATCTTTTTTAGCATGTGAGAATATAGATTTATAGAGGGGATTTTCAATATTTGACAATGAATTTTTTGAATTAGTATATTATCTAATGTAAATTATTGTGCTTAGTATTAAAAGCTTATTTTGCAGAATAATTTCTGTCCAGACAAGTAAAATGATTTTTAAAAAATACTTCTGTTACTTTAATTATTAAGCATTTTTATAGCCATTCATTACTTATTTTTTCAAAGAGAGCTTGCATAATTTCTATAATCTAGATTATGTCTATATATATTTGAAGTGAATACAAATGTAAAAATAGATGTTAGATATTTGGTATTTAATCTTAGTCATTCAATTTATAAAATTTGTTCTTCCTGAAAAGTTTTGCTTTAATTATCAGTATGATTTTAAAATATATTATTTTGTGTTTCAATTTTACATTGTATTTTCATTTAATTTTAATAATTTCTTTTTCTTGTATTTTTTTGGTCTGTGTTTGTTTTGTCTGATGCATGTCCAGGGTTCTAAGGTTAGTATTACCTCAGTATTTTTTAGGTTTTCAGTTTAAAATTTTATTTTTTGCTTCTTTATAAAATTCTTTACTTGGTTATTCTTTGAGTTTCCATATCATCTTTAAATTGGTAATGTGTTTGATATATTTAGAAAGTTCTATAAAATACTTTTCTTAACAGTTAATAGTTGCATTCATAATATTGATACTGAACTAGGACAATAATATAAAATTTTATTTTAATTATCTTTACAATCAGCTGTGATCTGGTTCTAATGAAATGAAATTGAATGTAATATTCATGGTGGCATAATATAGTAATAATAATTTTGATCTTAGTTTTAAACCTGTGCTCTGATGTCATACAACATTTCATCATATTTATAAATCAGTTTTAGTCAGTATATTGTAACTTATAGTTTTATAGGTATAGTTTTTAAATTTTTATTAAGTTGCTGCATTTAATTGTTGTTTGTAATTTTTATATGTAACTCATAAAATTAAGCACATATTTTATGCCTTATAACCCCAACTACAAAATAAGACTAATAAAACTAACAAAATAGGTTATAGGTCCTAAAATTTTATAGAATGTCTTTCATATTAGTTATACTATTCAAAATATAAAAATTTGAAAATCTGTTACATTATTTGAAAGATATAAATAACGACAAATTCTTATTCTATTATAAAATACCTTGATAATATAAGACACATATTTATAATATTGTGTTATTGTCACTGATTTCTAGTTCATGTTATGAAAAAATGCCTTTAACAGTTATAGTATATGGATTTTGTTTTTTAACACAATTAGTCATTGTGTTAGAACATGGATAGTGAACTGTCATAATTGTAAATCAGCAGTTGAAACCGAATTTTGATCTCATCCAATGGCAAATACCATTTTTCATATTAAAAAGGGAGAAAAATTACTATATTTTATACTATTAGAATTGTTTCCTTTTATAAGACTTTTGTTATTATATGCCCATACATCTATAAAACCTATCGTTTTATTATCTATTGTATAAATAAAAAGTGTTTTATTTATGTATTTATTTATTTTGGTTTTTGGGTCACACCCAGTGACGCTCAGGGTTACTCCTAACTATGCACTCAGAAAATGGTCCTGGCTTGGCGGACCACATGGGACAGGGTCATTATGAGTCCTGGGTTAGCTGTGTGCGAAGCAAACACCCTACCGCTGTGCTATCATGCCAGCCCCAAAAAGTGTTTTATTTTTCTACAGAAAAAAAAAAAGTGTGTGTGTGGGGGGTTTGGGCCACACTTGGTGACGCTCAGTGGTTACTCCTGGCAGCGTCCTCAGAAATCACTCCCAGTGAACTGCAGCTAGTGTGCGCAAGACAGATGCCTAACCACTTGTGCCACTGCTCTGGCCTCTTCAGAAAATATTTTTACTTACACTTCCATGTTTATTTGGTAGGAAGGCAATTATGTAATGAGTATAGATAATGTCAAAATGGAGCACTAAGTAGGAGCAAATGATTATCATATATTTCCTTGTAGTTATTTACTAGATTGTACACATTATCAGAAAATTTTAAAGTACTGTTTGTATTTGTAAATCATTTATTTTCTCTAATGTTGAGGCAATTTAAAAATAGGCATACTCATAATGAGCTAAAATTTTATATGTTAAATTAATACATCATGTAAAATAAAATGAGGAAATACTGCCATGCTTATAAAGTAAGAAGCACGATAATCTATAAACAACATTTGTAACATTCCCTTTAAAGCAGAAAACTATTTTAGGATAGCAGAATTTTAGTGAATTATATTCTCATCAATCTTGAATGTTCTTTTCATATTGAATGACATCTGTGGAGGAATTAATAATCTTTTTGATGATTTTCACCTTGGAGTTACAATGTACATATAACTAAAAGTTTCAGCTTATTCTGAAATGGGTAAGATGTTATAATATATTCTAATTTGATTGTTGTCACATTTTGACACAAAATAACTTAAATTATGCATTCATAGAAAGAAAAGTCTAAGTATATATTTTATACAGGAGAGTATGAACTTTAAGTATAGCACTTTTATGTCTAATAGATAAAATAAATATTTTGTAAAGTTATTTCTAAATGTATTTGTGAAATGATCCTACATGTAGAATATAGATTTTACTTACAAATAATTCTGTACAGCTAAAACTGACTTTAAAATATAGAGGTTTTCTAAGTCCAGAGTGATATTGTGATATTACAGTGGATAGAGTATTTGCTTTTCATGCAGTCAACCTAGATTTGATCCCCAGCACCCTATATAATCACATACATATGAACACAAGACATGTCCTTTGTAAGGAATAATGCATAGAAAAACTGAATTTGAAAGTTTTTGTCATGTATACATATTTTTCATATTTTTGAATATTTTATTTTAAAATCTCTCTTTTATTTTAAGACGGAGTTGGAAAATATTGAAGTAACACAAGGCATGTCAGCTGAAACAGCCGTGACTTTCCTCAGTCGATTGATGGCGATGGTCGATGTACTTGTTTTTGCCAGCTCCTTAAACTTTAGTGAGATAGAAGCTGAAAAAAACATGTCTTCAGGGGGGTTAATGCGACAGTGCCTGAGGCTAGGTAAGTTCTTTAATGGTGAGCAATTACCTCAGATTGGTTTTATACTGATTTATGGTGTATAAAGTATTAATGCTTCAAGGTTATTTAATCTAGAGTATCTTTAATTATTAAAAATCACCAAAATTATAGTATTTTCCTATGACACATTTTAATACATTTCATCACCTTTAATGGCTATGATTTAAAATAGCATAAAGTATATTTTGCTTACAAATGAAGTTATGTAGCAGTTTTCATTTAAGCAATTTTAAGTACTAATTCATTTCTAAATTCTTTTTAGTAAACTAATACTGACAGTAGTTGTTCTGGTCCTTTACAACATATTAAAAAATAAATAGCATTTTAAATTCTAAATTTTGATCTTTGTCTCTCAAGGTGAACTAAGAAACGTTACTTGTTTTACAATGATCTTGTATTGAAATGAAAATTTAATATGAAAAGCCTTTAGTGTGTTTGGTTGAGCTCTTAAGATGGGAATCATTCCTATCTTTTCTTAAATTAAGGGAGAATTATTTATATTTAGGCTTTATAAAAGACCTTTTTGTAATTGCCTTGGAACAGGAACATGATGTAAGAAAATAATGTAAGAAGTTAAATTCTTCTGGGGCCCGGGAGATAGCATGGAGTTAAGGCATTTGCCTTTCATGCAAAGGTCATCGGTTCGAATCCCGGTGCCCCATATGGTCCCCCGTGCCTGCCAGGAGCAATTTCTGAGCATGGAGCCAGGAGTAACCCCTGAGCACTGCCGGGTGTGACCCAAAAACCAAAGAAAAAGAAGTTAAATTCTTTTTTATTATTATTATTGTTGTTGTTTGGACCACACCTGGCAGTGCTCAGGTGTAACATTATAACCATTTGAGGCTTTGCCGAAGCCTTAATGGTTTCATGTGATCCCAGAGTACAATCTTCTTTGAGAAACTGTCCTAGTGGACAGATTCTCTGCAGGGATATCAGTCAAATCCTTTGAGTGCTTGTCTTCCTTAAAGATTGGCTGCTGTCTGTCAGGAGAGATGAAGTCATGAAATTTTCCTATACATGGATGGACATGGAATCTATTATGCTAAGTGAAATAAGTCAGAGGAAGAGAGATAGATGCAGAATAGTCTCCCTCATCTATGGGTTTTAAGAAAAATAAAAGACATTTTTGCAATAATTCTCAGAGTCAAAAAGAGGAGGGCTGGAAGGTCCAGCTCACGAAATGAAGCTCACTATAAAGAGTGATGAGAGCAGTTAGAGAAATAATTACATAACAGTGTGAATGAGTGAGGGAAGTAGAAAGCCTAGAGTACAGGCGGGGGCGGGTAGGGAGGAGGGAGATTTGGGATATTGGGGATGGTAATGTTGCACTGGTGAAGGGGAGTGTTCTTTACATGACTGAAACCCAATTACAATCATATTTGCAATCAAGGTATTTCAATAAGGATATTAATAAAAAAAAAAGGTTGGCTGTTGTAGGCAGGTATTTTATGCACATTCTTAGTGAGAAGTTTACCATATAGAGATCCTTCTAATTGTTGAGGGATGTGGGGCAGTGTGGGTCATCATATATTCCCACTATTTAACAAAGCCAGATTGAACATCATTAGGGAGACTGAAAATGTCTTAAACTCTTACAACCAGTATTTATTTGGTCATCCTAAACTTTTAATTAAAATGTATAATCAAGATCTTTACCATTGAATTAGTTTTATCCTAATAATTTTTTTCCACTTAGGGTATTATTTGGGTGAAGGTGGGAGTTCCCAATCTGTTCTCAGGGATCTCAGATGCTATTTCTGGTGATTCTAAGCCAATGAGCAGTATATTTTGAATGCCTGTTCCATAATTTTATACGTATTTATGGATTTAGTTGAAGGAATGGAGGAAGGGGAAAGAAGAAGCTAGCAACTTTATTCAATGCGTTAAAGTCAACACTTTTTACTATTGTGATTTTTTAAATAGTTTGTTGTGTTGCTGTGAGAAACTGTTTAGAATGTCGACAGAGACAGAGAGACAGAGGGAACAAATCTTCTCATGGAAGCAGTAAACCACAAGAAGCTTCCCAAAGTGGGACTGCCAGTACAGCTTCAAAGGTAACTGAGGATTTTCTGTCATAAATAAATCATTTTATGTTTATGAAAATAAGCAACACTGCTATGACTTAAGTAGCAAGAGCTTGGTAATTGATATCTTTGTGGGCTGTTGCTTGCTTCTATTTATTATAGAGTACATAATTTCTGTAGTTTTAAGGCCTTTAATTTATTAAATGATGTCAAGTTAAGTTTATATAAGGTATTAATTACCGTTAGCAGGTATGTGAATTTTTATAGTTCAATGTATAATAATGCTTTTTTGTTATTGTTTTTGGGTCATACCCAGCAGTGCTCAGGGGTTACTCCTGGCTCTAATCTCAGAAATCGGCCCTAAGAGGCTCAGGGAACTCTATTGGATGCCGGGATTTGAACCACCGTCCTTCTGCATACTAGGCAAATGCCTTGCCGCTGTGCTATCTCTCCAGCCCAATCAAGCTCTTTTTAAGTGGATACTATGCCTTTATCACTAGACAATTCCAATATATTTAACTATATGGAGTGCTAATCTGATGAGCAGCGTAGAGTGTACATTTTAAAGTGTACATTAGTCTGTATCCTAAAACAGCTCTTTATTCAGCTGTTGGCATTATTCTTGTAGACGTCAGTCATCAGAATTTTTGTTTTAACCTTCAGGCTTTTCATATAGATTGTATTTTCTTGAACTGCATATTACTTACATTTTTGTGCCTGCTAAAGTATTCACTTCTTGCTTTATCTTAAGTATTATTCTCTGAGGAGGAATTTTTCTTACATCTTCCAGAGATGAAGCCTAGGGTTCCCCTTTTTTCCTATTTTCATATTGCATATTCTCTTATTGCTTACTAGTGCTTTATAAGATATTTTATATGAGCATAGTGGTTTTCTGCTCCCTGTTAGGCATGAAGAAGTTAATAAATTTAAAGATTTACAGACCCCACACTTAATTTTTTTTCTGGGCCTTCCAAACCGTGTGTAGGAGACCCCAGGGTCATGCCTAGTGAAACTCAGTGAACAAAGTTAGGCTTACTCTACTCCTCTCCGTGTGTTTGTGTGTGTGTGTGTGTGTGTGTGTGTCTGTGTGTCTGTGTCTGTGTCTGTGTCTGTCTGTGTCTGTGTGTGTGGCACAAGGTGGGGAAGCAGGTTGCTGAACCATGTGTGGGTGGGGGAGCAAGTTGCTGAACCGTATCAATCAGGGATCAATCCTGGATCTGAACCCAATTTTCTGAAGTTCAAAATAAGTTTTCTATGACAAATTTTTAGCTACCAAAATGTAACTATATTGACAAAGATATCAAACAGTGGGAAATAAAAGTGAAAAGACTAGAAAACAGAATATTGTAAGAATGTTTTAGTAATGAATGTTGATAGTGGTGGATGAGGTAGTTGATCAGTTTAATAGCTAGAATAAGAATATCATAAATGTATTACTGTATAAACTTCAATATTTGGTTTTTCTTTTATAACTGTCAGTTGCCATTTTTTTTAGACTCCATTGGAAAATGTTCCAGGTAATCTCTCTCCTATTAAGGATCCTGATCGACTTCTTCAAGATGTTGACATCAATCGCCTTCGTGCTGTTGTTTTTCGGGATGTGGTAAGTTTGACTAATTGACTTTTTATAAAAATCTTACACTTTCATTTGTGTAAAATAGTTTAAATTTTATAAGAAAATTTAAGTTTACACCTGATGTCCCAGGATGAGGATTCTTGAGTATATATGACCCTTCACTTCTCTGAAAGTGAATTTTTGAAAGCATATTTTCTTAATTATGTGAATTTTGTTTTGTTTTGTTTTGGGTCACACCCAGCAGTGCTCAGGGGTCACCCTGGCTCTGTGCTCAGAAAACGATCCTGGCAGGCATAGGGAACCATATTGGATGCTGGGATTCAAACCACTGTCCTTTTGCGTGCAAGACAAACGCCCTAACTATCTCTCCGGCCCAATGATGTGAAATTTTTATGTAATTTGTCAGTAGTATACTATAATAGGGATAGTTTTGAAAAATAATAGTTTACTTTTTCTTGAACTTGCCTGTATTTTACACTTTTTATTTCATCTCAAGATACTGACTACTTTGTCATTACATGTTTTTTATACTATTGACAGAATGCTTTAACTAAGGTGTTATTGGCAAAATTTTAGGTCAAAAATTTAAAAAATTTAGTTTTATTGAAGAATATACATTTAAAATGTATAGAGATCTATGGAAATTTGAATGAGGTAGTAAAAGCTTGATAAGAAGATAGCATAAGTAGATAATTTCATGGAACCAATCTACCAATCAAAGCTATTAAAAGTAGGATTGGCTGATATTTTTACAAATTTTAAAGAGACATATGAAGTGATCCGTAGCAGTCTTTGTATTGTAATCCAAATATGGTTAATATTTTTTACCAGTTACTTTGGTGTGTTTTACTTACTTTTATTGATAATTTATGAAAGCTGCTATTGAATAAAATTTACATTGAAAAATAAGTTACTACTCCGGACCCAATATTCTTTATTTTTATGTTGACATTAAATTATTCTGTACAGCTTTTTTATCTTCATTTTATTAATGTATATATTGTAGAAAATAATGGTGAGGAACAATAAAATTTTGTGGCATATAAGAAAAATTTCAATATTCTTGGGTTTTCATTATATTTTAACCTATAATAACAGATTTGGGGAAATATTTTATGTCTAGTTAAAGGATACTTACTACATGACAGTATGTTCTAAATAAACTTTGTACATAGTTACATTTTCTTTCCATTAAGAAAATGACAATAGTTGGGGCACAGGAGATAGCATGGAGGTAAGGCGTTTGCCTTTCATGCAAAAGGTCATCGGTTCGAATCCCGGTGCCCCATATGGTCCCCCGTGCCTGCCAGGAGCAATTTCTGAGCATGGAGCCAGGAGTAACCCCTGAGCACTGCCGGGTGTGACCCAAAAACCAAAAACCAAAAAAAAAAAAAAGAAAGAAAATGACAATAGAATGACAGGAGCAGTAGGACAGCCCAAATTTGATTTCTGGCATCTCATAGGGTCCCCTGAGCTCACCAGAGGTGATTCTGAGTGCAGAGCCAGGAATGACCCCTGAGCACCATCAGGTATGACCAAAAAACGAAACAAAAGATAGTAAGAGTTGTACTTATACTTGAAGAACTTATCCTTTAATTATTTTTAATTTTAAACTGCGTTTTGACTTTATGCAGGATGATAGCAAGCAGGCACAATTCTTAGCTCTAGCTGTTGTTTACTTCATTTCGGTTCTGATGGTTTCAAAGTATCGTGACATATTAGAACCCCAGAGAGAAACTGCGAGAACTGGAAGCCAAACAGGTAGAAACATCAGACAAGAAATAAATTCACCAACAAGTACTGGTAATTTTTTTAATTTATTTAAATTTTTCTTATTCTTACTTTTTTATTTTAATATCTAGATAAAATATTTCTATTTGTAGCCACATCAAATCTTTATAAGTGCTATAGAAATGCCTGTTTATTTAATTCTGAAAAAAATACAAATGTTTCTAATTTGCTAAATTCTCAGTATATCAATCTTTACTATTTCTAAATATGAAAAATTTTAGTTCTTTTGGTGTAATTGAAGACCAATTATAAGCAAAATTACACATTTTTATAGTCAAATTAACAAAAACTTCCTCCTTTTTTTTCTTCCTCTCTCCATTCCCTTTTTGAATTTCCTTCTCTATGCATAGTTATTTTACTATCAAATTATTTTAGTTGCAGATTCATAAACATTCCAAATTCTATACTAATATTCTTTAATTAAAGTCAGACATGTGGAAAACTTGTTTTTATGGAAAAAAAAAACCATATAAGTATATGCTCTCTCACGTCTATAGGAGGTACATTTCTTGCACCTTGATCTTGGCCTTTTTGTTTGGAAATGATAAACGTGTTTCCTGGCAACTAACAATTTTATATCATGGAGTGCCTTCTTTCAATTACATTTCCTGCCAGTTGTTTATATAAAAATTGTTTCTTTACTATAATGTAGCCTTGATAACTTATGAGTTATTTTTTATACTCTGGATTTATAATTTAAATAATCTTGGCCTAAGGAAATGAATATGATATGTATAAATATATAATGATCATTTCAAAAAACTAAAGAAATTAGTGGTCAAATCTCTGCATTATGTTTTTGTAAGCACATCATATCTCATTGTGTTGCTCTTTATCCAGTAAATTATGGATTGTGTTTTATCCATGATGCATTGTTAGTCATGATATGTTTATTTCAATACATAAATATATCATGCCATTGTATGTTTTTCACTTTATTTTCAAATTGAACATTATCCTCTCATTCTAGTTTGTCTTAAACATATAAAACACTTTATTTTAAATAGCTTTTTTAATTTTAATGTATTTATATATGTCATCTGTTTAAAATGACAATATTACTGTTGAACATTCCTTACGTTTTATTTCTTTCTATGTATCTATATAATGTTGTTAAAGTTGTTCCATGCAAGTATTTTGTATTTCTTCTCTTAACACGTAACCTCTTTGCTTCCTACTGATATGTTGTCCTTATACTAGTATTGTTTGCATGTTGTAATAATAAAGACTTGTCATGCTCTGTAGTAGGTGGTGTTGCGATTGTTAGATGCTGGCTCAAATTTGATTCCATGATTTTTTTCACAGTTGTGGTCATACCATCTATCCCTCACCCAAGTTTGAACCATGGATTCCTTGCCAAGTTAATTCCTCAACAGAGCTTTGCCCACTCATTTTACAAAGGTAATATTGACCTCATTTCCTGGCCTCTTTGGATATTTTCTTCTCATTAATTGTTATACAAAATCTATAATGTAATATTTCTAAACAAGTATGTATCTCTTATTATCTAGAGATATAATTTTTTCTGTATATTGAGAACAAAATAGAATTCATTTTTGTTCTTTTATATTTAAGTATCATAATATTGAGATTGTCTAATAAAGTATATAATAATGCATAGTAGTGGCATTCATAAAAGACTAGCAGAGTAACACCTTGGTAATAAGACTAAATTATTTTTGAAATGAAGATATCTAGATTCTCAAAGAAAAACACTTAAAGGTAAGCTTGGAGAGCATCAAACTCTTCTATGAATTACTTACAAAAGTAGAGGTTTAGAATTCCACTCCCTTTAAAAAAAACAAAAAAATTATTCACTTATTATTTCAAAATGTAGCTCATTTGTAAAAATTCTTAAACATGGGACCCGGGAAATAGCATGGAGGTAAGACGTTTGCCTTTCATGCAAAAGGTCATCGGTTCGAATCCCGGTGCCCCAGGAGCAATTTCTGAGCATGGAGCCAGGAGTAACCCCTGAGCACCACCGGGTGTGACCCAAAAACCAAAAAATAAATAAATAAAAAAATTCTTAAACATGATCGAAGATGTGAAAGTTGGGATAAAAGTGTGTGTGTTCTGTGCCTAACATAATAAATGGTTTGGGAGATGTTTTTTCTTTTAACGTTACTATAAGTTTGTTTAAGGTGAAGAAAATATCTAACATTATATTTTAAATAATGGAGGAATTTAAAGAATAGATTTTTTTATTTACTTTTAGGGAGCTTTTCACTCCTTAAAATTTGTATTATTATTATTATTGTTTAGTTAACATAGGTATAATAAATTAGCATTCCTTCATTTTGTGTGTACAGTTATTACACTTTACCATCACCATATCTTCTATCAGTATCTTTATCCCTCTGGTTTTATGAGAGGAATTTGATATGAAAGAAAATGGAGGTGATCATGGGATAACAGCAATATTGCTTAGCTACAACCAGCTAATAATGAAGGGACATTATTAGTCCTATAGTGAGATGAGACTGATTCTGCCAATAGCAATATTTTAGATCTGGTTTTAAATTAGTCAGTGGATCTTATTATTCATTTGTCCAACTTAATCCCATATTTTTGCCAAAATATATTCAATAACTCATTTGATTCACTTATACATACTAAGAAATACAGGTCATGATGCTTTCAAAATAAACATCTATAAATGCACATATAGGTTACATTAGAAGGGAATATTATTCTACAAAATTTGTAACCATTTTAACTAATCACTTGATTTCTTTATACAGTATTTTAGATATTTATGAATTATGTATATGTAACTTCAAAATAATATATTAAATAGTTCTGATATTTTAACTAGATTATTTATTACTGGTTATAGACATACCAAAATAGGGTATTAAATGATTTTTAAAGGAAAATCTTGGACAGGCCAGAGAGATAGCACAGCTATAGGCTGTTTGCCTTGAATGTGGCCTACCTAGGACAAACTTGTGTTTGATTCCCAGCATCCTATATGGTCCCCCGAGTCTGCTAGGAGTTATTTCTGAGCACAGAGCCAGGAGTAACCCCAGAGTGCCAGCAGATATGGCCAAAAAACAAAGAAACAAACAAACAAAAAACTCAAAAAAGGGGAAATATTGGAGATATATAAGAATTTCTCTTCTATGGTTGATAGCTAGAACCAAGGGATAAAAAAGGAAAGTTTTTAGTTGACAATATTTATTTAGATCTAATTATAAATTTCTGTATTCAACTATATTTGAATTTTTCTATGTTAAGATTATAAAATTTAAAATATTGGATGATCATAAAAGCAACAGATTGAGAACATGATTTGCTTCTAAAGGCCTTGATTCAATAGTAGGCACAGCATGGTCCCTGGAGCAATCCTGGGAGGTGTTCTGAGCTCAACTGCATGTGGCCTCAAAACAAAACAAGAAGACAAAAATGAAATAGAATTCTGCTGGTGGCTACTGACAAAATATTTGTGTTTTGAGAATGATAGTTTTAATAGAATTATATTATTATGTACATGAATTTTATAAAAATTTTAGTTTCTTGGGGCTTGAGGGATAGTACAGAGAATGCAGAAGGCAAGCAACCTCTCAGCCAGTTGACTTTGGTTTGATCCCTGCCACCATCGATGGTCACCTGTTCTTGCCAGTAGTGGTCTGTGAGCGTATAACTTTTGTCAAAAAGAAATACACTTTTATATGCTTTATTTTCCTTAATATGTAGAATATTGTATTAATAATATTGGATTTCAGTTGTGAATCATTTTGTTCTAAAGCATTTGTTTTCCATTACAGAAACACCTGTTGCATTTCCAGACACCATTAAGGAAAAAGAAACACCGACTCCAGGTGAAGATATTCCAATAGAAAGTGCAATTCCTCATACTGATTCGGGAATTGGAGAGGAACAAGTGGCTAGCATCCTGAATGGGGCAGAATTAGAGCCTAGTGCAGGCCCAGATGCCATGAGTGAACTATTATCTACTCTGTCTTCTGAAGTAAAAAAATCACAAGAAAGCTTAACTGAAAACTCCAGTGAAATATTGAAGCAAGCACCATCTATATCTAGCATTAGTCAAACTAAAGGCATCAATGTAAAGGAAATACTAAAAAGTCTTGTGGCTGCCCCAGTTGAAATTGCTGAATGTGGCCCTGAACCTATCCCATATCCAGATCCAGCATTAAAAAGAGAAGCGCAAGCTATTCTTCCTATGCAGTTTCATTCCTTCGATAGGTAGGTGCTGAATTTGTTTTTTGTTTTTGTTTTTTTGGATTTGGGCCACACCCGGCGGTGCTCAGGGGTTACTCTGGGCTGTCTGCTTAGAAATAGCTCCTGGCAGGCACGGGGGACCATATGGGACCCTGGGATTCGAACCAACCATCTTTGGTCCTGGATTGACTGTTTGCAAGGCAAATGCTGCTGTGCTATCTCTCCGAGCCCTGAAGTTATTATTCTTAATGCTGGTAACATAGAATGATTAGTATCTTTAATTTAAAAATATTAGGAGGGTCTTGAAATTTGTATTTATAAAGTATGTAGTTTATTACAAAGAATATCAAGGTTCTAGTTACAACAGACTGCTCTTATAGTAAAGTTTTTTGAAAACATGCAAATAAAATGTGTTATGATATATTGGATACATAATAATACATAGAACTGGAAATAGAGATAGAGGTTATAATTCCAAACTGTCATAAAATTATTACAGTATATTTAGATAACACTTTTTAGGAGGTTTAATTCCTCTGTGTAAACATGTGTGAGAGTATAAATGACAATTCTTTTAATGTCAATTTAGCTTTAAAATGCCATTATAATATTATTTAAAAGTATAATAATTCTTAAATATTAAGTAGCTTCCATTATGTGGTGAAATTTTTGAGTTCAAGTAAAAGGGGACTTTTTTTGATTTTTTAAAATAATTTATTTTATTGAAACCATTATGTTTTATAAAGTGCTTTTTTGGGTTTCAGATATGCAATGAATTAGAGCCAGTCCCAATACCAGTGTCCATTTCTCTTCATCATTGTTTCCCAAATGCATCCCATACCACCCCATGCCCTCCAGCCTGCCAGTATAATGGGCCCATTTTAAGTTTAGCTTGTTAAAGTTTGGGTCTCTTGATTTCATAGTTGTTGCCTTTAGCTTGGATATTTTTTTTTTAACAGTACTAATGCACCTGAGACCACTTGGCCGCTAGCCCTCATCCTTTCATAATTGTGCTTCTCCTCTCCCACTCAGTTTCTTTCCTTCTCCTCACTAATACTCTGGGGACAAGGAATTCGAGACAACTCCTATTCTGATCATTGTGTTTTCCTGCATTTATTCTAAATATACATATAAATGATACTATTCTG
>PVKC010021436.1:0-18156 GCA_004027635.1 Crocidura indochinensis | reverse complement strand
GAAAGAAAGAAAGAAGAAAGAGGAAGAAAGAAAGGAAAGAAAAAGAGAAAGAAAGAGAGAAAGGAAGGAAGAGAAAGAGAAAAAGAGAAAGAAACGAATGGAGGATAGAAAAAAGAAAGAAAATGGTGAGCAAGTAAACTTTTTATTTTGTTATAAAATGGCCAGTTGCAACCCAAGCAAATAAATTCACATGCCCATATCTTTTATCCTTCTAGCACGCTTGCCAGTTAGTTTCACAGTTTGTAAGCAGTACTTATACCCTGCCAAAATCTGCTGGCTATATCTAGAATTGAATAGTGCCTAATTATTCTAATTCTGAGACCTATGAGTGTTTTAATGCTACAGATACAAACACGATTATTAAATTATATGTAAATTTTAATATGCTGATATCTTTCTATCCACATGAGATAGGTCTAGGTCAGAAAGTAAATTTAAAAAGTTCCAAATAGCCTTATTATGTGATTGTTTTTCTTGCAAGAAAGTGCTACAGAATGATGTATAATCTAAAATATTCTGTGAATCTTTCTGCAAAGTGGGAGCTGTTATCTGAAAGAAGAGACTTTAAATTCATTTCAATTCTAATTTCCAAAACTATGATCAAGCTAAGAATAGAGTTTCCAGGTGACCTACTAAAGACTACTGTGAGAAAGATCAGGCCAAGAGATTGCTGTGCAAACGTTGTTTATGGGGCCAGATAGATACAACAGCTGGTAGACATTTACCTTACTCAAGTTTTGATTCCAGCACATTATGTGTTTCCCCATACATTACCCGGAGCAATACCTGAACTTAGCTAAGGCCAGAGTGAGAGTAAGAGAGAAAGTGAGTGTGTGTGTGTGTGTGTTTGTGTGTGTGTGTGAGAGAGAGAGAGGGAGAGAGAGAGAGAGAGAGAGAGAGAGAGAGAGAGAGAGAGAGAGGTAAAGGTATGTCATAGCCCAGGGAAAATTAATCAGAGAAGAACTTGAGTTCAGGTCTTTGGGTAGCAACTATTTTAAGATGTAAACCATTAAAGAAGGCATAGAAGTGTAGTTAGCTATATGAGAAAACAACCAAGAAAATAAGGAGTTTCAAAAAACTGAAAACCTAGTGTTCTACAATCAGAAACTCAGAGACTTAAAGACATGAATAGCAATAAAAGGCCATTAATTTAGGGACTTTTAGGATAGTGTCTGGGACAAAAGCCAGATTGCAAGAAACGGGTCTGCTGATTGCTGATAAGAGTCTACAGTGCTTAGTCAACTTTCAACTGCACAACACCAACTATTTAAGAGAAAGGATTTTCAATACTGCTTACTAATAGGAAAGGAGTCATGGAACTTTTAATTAATACCAACACTAAGCATCCATCTCTAATAAATCAGATCGGAAGTTTGAGGAAGGGAGTCTAGGCCATACCAATATGAAAAACTCCTGAGATATTCTAGTTAGCATCCAAGACTAAGAATCACAAATCATAGCAAATGAGTAAATTCAGAAAGCTCTTATTTATAAAACACTGTACTCTTTCATCAATTGAGACTTTTTTCCAGTGGTTATTTCTAGGCTACAATAGTCCATAAAGGCAAGGATATTAAAAAAATAAAACTTGTTAAAAAAGGGGCCCGGGAGATAGCATGGAGGTAAGGCGTTTGCCTTTCATGCAAAAGGTCATCGGTTCGAATCCCGGTGCCCCATATGGTCCCCCGTGCCTGCCAGGAGCAATTTCTAAGCATGGAGCCAGGAGTAACCCCTGAGCACTGCCGGGTGTGACCCAAAAAAAAAAAAAACTTGTTAAAAAAAACAGCTTGCAGATTTTCTATATAGAATGACATTTCTCAACTTGGCACTGTTAATATTTTTGACAAAGTCATCATTATCAGGGTAGGTATGAGCATTTTAGGAAGTTTTAAAGTATTGTTAGTCTTCACCTACTAGTAGTACCCTATCTCAACCCCAACTCCTTCTCTCAGTTATGGCAGTAGAAATTTTGACTGGAATCCAACTACAAACATGTTTGTAATCATGGTGCTTAAAAAAAGATATAATTTAAAATATATAAATAAATAAAAAGAAATACCTCCACACACTGCTGCATTACTCTGAGAAACACTCATATAGAGATTCAGAAAAAGATTTTATTTTAGAAATACATAATTTATGCTCTATAATATCACTGGCAATATTGAATTAATGATTTCTGAGGCATGGCTCTTAGAGGAATTACTGAGCAAATTTCCTATGAGCTTCTGGTCTCAAAATCAATACTTAAACTTATTTATGATGTGTATGTGTATTCAGTTAAAGATAGTATGTTAAATATATATTTGTTACCAACAATTATATACAAAAATTACAATAAAACAATAGTCAAGAAGGATTCCACATTATCTTGAATTTGGGTAACATAACTGTCAATTTCTTTAGTCTTCATTCTCATTATTCATCATCTAATAAATCTACACATTCAACCAAGTTTTTATTTTTTTAAATTATTGTGTACTATAAAAGTTAGTGTAGTAGTTACTGTAGTAACCTTATGCATATGTTGGTAATTTTTTTTTCTTTTTCTGGATATACCAGGCTGACTATTCATTAATATCAAACTCACAGCCAAAAGCATCAATTTTTCCTAAAAATCGGTAATTTAATTTTATCATTATACTTGAAATACTTGAGGTACTTCATCTTAATTATTTTAGGTGGTTTTTTGATATGACAAGTTGGAACCACTTTAGGCATGGTTAGGGAGAGGCTGCTTCGTGCTCAGTGCTCAGAAGTTATTCCTGACTGTGTTCAACAAATCATGAGGTGGTAGGGATTGAACCCAAGCCTCCTAATTGCCAAGCATGTGCTACAGCCTGTTGAACTATTTCTTCAGCCCCTATTTTAAATGTAATATCTCCAAAACAACAACAAAAGACACCACCAAAAAGCAAAAAAATATGTAGCATATAGACTGCAAAAGGTTACTATTTACAGTATGAGACCTAAAACAAAAAGAACACACCCTCATTCTACTTCAGCTGCAAATACACATGATATAGAACTCAAATTCTTTGCTTCTTTAAACATGCCCACACATGGCTGAAAAAGGCACCACAGGTAGTGAGTTGAAAATTACAAATAACTTTATGACTAAAAAAACAATAATGAGAATCAACTGCATATGCCATCTACTAACCACCAATGTATAAATCCCCTGTAAATAAGGACCAGTTTCCTTATTCTTAAATCTAAAGACATTTACACATAGCACAAGTTAAATTCACATTTGCCTAATGAATTAATAAATATAAGAAATGAGAGGTATTTTATTAAAATATTTTTATTTAGGGGCCCGGGAGATAGCATGGAGGTAAGGCGTTTGCCTTTCATGCAAAAGGTCATCGGTTCGAATCCCGGTGCCCCATATGGTCCCCCGTGCCTGCCAGGAACAATTTCTGAGCATGGAGCCAGGAGTAACCCCTGAGCACTGCCGGGTGTGACCCAAAAACCAAAAAATATATATATTTTTTTATTTAGTTTTTAATTTGGAGGCCACAGCAGCAGTGCTCAGAGTGTACTTGGCTCTGTGCTCACTAATTCCTAGCAGTGGTCAAGGCACCATAACATGTATGAAGGATTGAACTTGGGTTGGTTATAGTCAAGACAAATGCCCTACCTGCTGTATTATCTCTCTAGCCTTCAAAATCAGTGGCATTTTAAAATGCTTATAGATACTTCAAAATTAAGCAAATCTTTCCAAAAGCAGAAAGAACAAATAATTTACAAATGATCAGCTGATTTTTACTATTTCAATGTTATATGAAGGAGTTTTGAGTGTGGCAAGTGGGTATGTAAATGAGAAAACACGGACTGGAGCTTAGAACAACGCACAAGAATAGCAATAAAAAAAAAAATAAAGTTAAAGCAGTTAAAAAGTTTCCTTCAGCTTAAAGAAGTTTGGAATCTGGATACCATCTTGCAGACAAGTTTCCTGGATTAGGACATACCAGCTCTGGACAACTCGAAAATCATAGTTGCCTCTTGACAGTTCATTGAAACTTGAGGTTTCTTTATCACAAAAGAGGGGTACGTTTTCTCAGAATAGTATTAATTCCTTTTCTCATGTGTGAATTATCTTGGATCCCTAGGTTATCTGGAATGTCTTTGTACCATTCCTATTCTCTTGACATTTTCCCCAAATGTCACAGTTTGGGCTATGTTAAAGATCAAAATAATAATAACAGCAATAGTAGCTTAAATGTTATTAGTTAATTAATTAATTAATTCTGGGTGTTTTGGATAACACCCACTGTGTTCAGAGCTTACCCCATGCACTGCATTTGAAGAACACTCCTCTTACTTAGGGAGCATATGGGGTGCTGGGGATCAAATCTGTGTCAGCTCTAAGCAAAGTAAGTACTCTATCTGCTGTGCTATTATTAGTCAAGCCAAAAGTTTACATTATTAATTTAAAAAAAGCTAACTTATAGAACTTACTGAGTATGAAGTATCTGCTTAGTGATGTATGAATAATATTCATAATTCATAATAATAAATCTTTATTTTATCATTTTAATTTTATGATAATTTATTAGTAGGAAGAACTATTTTAGAGGTTCTTAAAATAGTGCTCAGGAGACTCAGGATCTCCTCAATAAAATTCTGAACTATCTAGGCAAGAATTTCAATATAAGGATTTCAAGAATGAGGTGCTACTTGGGGTACTATGTGCTACCTCCAATGTTAGTGATTACCCAGACCACCCCTACTGGTGCTGAGGAACCCCCCAGCAATTCTCAGGGGAATTTATGGTTCCAGATATTAATTTAAGTACCTTAACCCCAGAACTATCTCTCTGGCCTGGGAGCAATGATTATTTTCCACATTTTATAATGTTTTAATAGGGTACTCAGAGTTTAAGGTAACTTGCTCAAGATCTCATAGAAATTGAACAAGAGACCAAGAGTTAAAATTTATGCTAACACTCACCAATCAACCTTTTTGCTTTTACAGTATAGAGACTTCAATTTGAATTGATATGATCAGCATATATATCTTGCTAAGTTTTATAAGTTTATAGACCTTAATAACACAAGTAATATTTGCTGATCTCACCAATTCAGCTACATTAAAACACAAATTTTATTGTTCTTAAGGAGTTTGTAAATTTTGAACAAGGAATAATGAGAAAATTATTTAGTTTGATGCTTTGTTTCTTGTTTCATTTTGTAATCTGATTTAAGGCTCTTTTTGGTTCTCTTTTTTGTTAATGTAACTTGCCTTAAGACTAGTTATAACATGTACTGTATAGACATGTCTTTGTCATAGAGATATTATAATTCATAGAAAAAGATTCAGACAACCTGTCAAAGTGATATTTGCCACTTTCCTAAGTATGAAAACATGATTAATGAAAGCCCAGGAGACACTATAGTATGAATGTAAGAAAACAACTGTTTCAACTATTATTATATTGCTTCATTATACAGAAACTGAAATGATTTAAGGTCAAAAGTAACTTGCTACATTGACTGCCAGAAGAACTTAGAAAACATACTTTGTGTTTGCCCATGACAAAATTAATCATGTGTGGAATGCCAGGATCTGATAGAAAAATCTTATCTAGCACTTGTGCCTGCATATTGGCCTCCAAGTAAAAAATAATAATATTAATAATAATAAATAAAAAGATTGTTACAAAGGGGGTGTATTTGCTATTGTTTACACCCTTCACAATAAATTTTTATAGAAAAACTATAAGGCGAGACCTGTCACAATGTTAAAAATGAGAGGAAAATAATAAATCTATGTTTGTAGAACAGACATATACAAATGTCAAAGTGTGTGTTAGATCTAAGTTGTTAAAAGTGCACAAATGTTCTCTGATAACTGAAATAACTGAGTGAAAATTAAGGTGGAAACATGAGTACGATTTGAAATGGTTTTCTGGAGGAAATGAGGAATGTTCCTTGTCTCTGAAATGTGTTAAAAATAAGACAGTGTCTCATCTGAGACTGTTTTGGGTGTAGCCCTGACAGGAGGCTGGAGAGAGAACTAGAATAGATGGCCACACACCATCAGTGATAAACTGAGGACTATGGTTCTTAAAATGCTCAGACTCAGCACCATGGGACTAAATAAGAAACTAACCCTTCTGAAATTTTATTGAGCCATCAGCTCCTAAGAATTTAACAAATTCTTCATTCCTGCAGATTTCTAAAAATGAAAATCACCTACAATATGGAGTCTCATCTTACACAATCAGTGTTTAGTTATAGTTAAAGATCCCCAGAAAATATCCAACCTTAGGCACACTATCAAAAAATATGTGAAAATCCTTCATTTTAAGAACCTAGATCCCTAAGAATTCAGAATGTGATATGTATATTTAATCCTCTTTTGTTTATTTGTTTGTTTATTTGGGTGTTCAGGGTTTATTCCTGACTCTGTGCTCATGTATCACTCCTGGCAGTGCTCAGGGGACCATGAGTGGTGCGTGGGATCAAATGTGAATTGGCTACATTCAAGGCAAATACTCCACCTGCTGTATAGACCCTATGAATATTTTTAAAATAAAATATTTTTTGTTTTTGGATTTTTAACCATAATTTTCAGGGGTTTTGTTTTGTTTTGTTTTGGGGTCACACCCAGCAGAGCTCTGGGGTTACTCCTGGCTCTATGCTCAGAAATCGCCCCTGGCAGGCACAGGAGACCATATGGGATGCCAGCATTCAAACTACCATCCTTCTGCATGAAAGGCAAATACCTTACCTCCATGCTATCTCTCTGGCTCCGTTTACCCATAATTTTCTTCAGAATTTCCCAAAGTGACTGCTATTATGTGACACTGTCTTAAAATTCTTTGAGTATTTCAAATTTCATAAGAATATTGAAGAAAGAAAAAGGTGGAAAATGTGTTGACAATATTGCTATTTAGCTACAAAATCTAAACTGTAAAAATAACATAATTAGAACCATTACATCAAATTATGAAAACATGAAAAAATTAAAATGAGATTGGATATGATAGAACTTAAATTGTGTGATTGCTATAGTTACAAGTATATATAAAAATGAAAACTGAGTTAACATTAAAAGCTTTTACAAGATAAGATTAGAGGACCCGAAGATAGTAGGGTTAAGAATAGTCAGGTTGGGGCCAGAGAGATAGCATGGAGATAGTGTGTTTGCCTTGCATGCAGAAGGATGGTGGTTCGAATCCCGGCATCCCATATGGTCCCCGACCCTGACAGCAGCGATTTCTGAGCATAAAGCCAAGACCACACCTGAGTGCTGCCAGATGTAACCAAAAAAACTCAAGCATACAAAAACAGGAATAGTCAAGTTAAGGAATTTACCTTGCAAGCAGTAAATCCCAGTTTGAGCCCAGCACCACAAATGGTCTCTCAAGCACCATTAGGAATAGTCCCTGAGCACAGAGCCAGGAGAAGACTGTGAGTACTGCTGGGTGTAACCCCAATCTTCCAAAGCAAGAAGACCAGAGAGTAAGAGAAACCTACATAAGTGTGCATACTAATTTAGAATTTAAGTATTAAATTATTTAGCATTAAAAATGTAAAAATAAACTATAAGGTATTGACTATGAATTCAGTTCAAATCCCGATTCCTCCACTCTGAATTCTTGGGCAAGAGACAACCTTACAGCATCTTTGTCACCTTGTCTGAAATGCACAGAACAGTAGCCAGTAAAACAAGATGATTAGAGAGGACTAAGTACGATATTTTATAAGTGGGTGACATTGTACAAGACACATCAAATGGAAAATATTTATGGAAGTTTAATGCAAGCAAACATCTAGGAACCAACTAGAAATGCTGTTTTCTATATTTATCCTGATGGTCCAAAAGTAAGACTTTGAACAATCACTGCCAATACCAATTATTTTAGTTGTCATTAATCCCCCTAACTAGCATTCATATGGAATTTTATATACTTTTAGAGTATATGAGATGAATCTTTCAAAGAAAAGAAATATTATAATGATTGAAAAGCAGTGAAAACAACTCAGTAATCACATTACTCAGGACTCTAACTTCCTTCCTTTTAGACATCAGGGTAGTGTTCCTCTGAATGCTAGATTGGATTTCCTTCTCTCCCCTAGGCCAGACATCTCCTGAATACAAGGAAATCCACCCACAACATCTTGACAGCACAGGATTACTTGCATTTCATTATCATTGCAGTGTCAATCAAAATATAACCCAACATTCTGGCAAAGATTGGATAGTTGACAATCACTGCCTTCTGTAACATATATACAGAAAATAGAAATGATTGAGGGTCACATCAGCTAAAATCTAGTCTACCAGACAGGCCTACAATCTTGCATATTTTCCAATATCCATTAAAGTGTAAAGGTTGAAAACATAAAAATGTTCATGAAATCCTGGAAGCAAAATTTGATAAATAGTAATGTCCCCAAATGCAGGTAAACAACTTAGTGCCAACTTAATAACAAACTATTTCACTGGGTACAGATGTTGTTCAATATTCCTTATCAGTGACAAAATAAAATTGAGAAATCACTCAATTTTATATGGTAGCAAATATGGAAATATTACTATCACTTAAAATACAAGAAAAAAGAAAGCATTCATCATAAATTAGAGACAAATATAAACAGAAAATTTTATAGAAAATTGCAAAAGCAACATTAGTGTCCTCTGAAAATCCAGATATCTCTTGCTGATAAAATGTAAAAACTGATAATATGGACATAAACATTGACAAATGGGTTTGAGATTATTATGAGACATAAGTTAAAGATACTAATAAATCAATTGTAAATTTGTCTTGTTATTTCTTTCAACAATAGAATATGATATGATCTTTCTAAAGGATAAACTTAGAAGAGTGCATACTATTTGGGGCATGAGATCATAGTTATTATACAACTCATTTGGATCATGATAGAGTAAATTTCAGGAGAAATAGCAAATACCAGAAGATATTTAAAGATAAAAATCCTGAGGTTATTCAGTCAACGATGAGATACCATCTCACACCACAGAGATTGGCACACATCTCAAAGAATGAGAACAAGCAGTGTTGGCGGGGATGTGGAGAGAAAGGAACTCTTATCCTCTGCTGGAATACCATCTAGTTCAACCTTTATGGAAAGCAATATGGAGATTCCTCCAAAAACTGGAAATCAAGCTCCCATATGATCCAGCTATACCACTCCTAGGAATATACCATAGGAACACAAAAATACAATTCAAAAACCCCTTCCTTACACCTATATTCATAGCAGCACTATTTGCCATAGCAAGACTCTGGAAACAGCCAAGACACCCTTCAGCAGATGAATGGCTAAAGAAACTGTGGTGCATATACACAATGGAATACTATGCAGCTGTCAGGAGAGATGAAGTCATGAAATTTTCCTATACATGGATGTACATGGAATCTATTATGCTGAGAGAAATAAGTCAGAGAGAGAGAGAGAGAAAGACACAGAATGGTCTCACTCGTTTATGGGTTTTAAGAAAAATGAAAGACATTCTTGCAGTAATAATTTTCAGACACAAAAGAGAGAAGGGCTGGAAGTTACAGCCCACCTCATGAAGCTGACCGCAAACAGGGATGAGTTTACTTAGAGAAATAACTACATTGTGAACTATCCTAACAATGAGAATGTATGAGGGAAATAGAAAGCTTGTCCAGAGTACAGGTGGGAGTAGGGTGGGGAGGAGGGAGATTTGGGACATTGGAGATGGGAATGCTGCACTGGTGATGGATTGTGTTCTTTATATTGCTGAAACCTAAACACAATCATGTATGCAATCAAGTTGTTTAAATAAAAAAATATTTTGTTAAAAAAAGAAAATCCTGAGATTATTCAGTCAACAGAAAAGATGCCTGAGAAGTTTTTATCACTGAATACTGATGAACTTTATCCAACTTCCACAGAGCAAGATATGATTTCCTTTTGATTTTCTCCTGTCCCTTCTCTCTGTTGTCATACTTCTGCTGATTGGGAGTTGCACACACACACACACACACACACACACACACACACACACACACACACACTTGACTCCACTTACATGTTTGGTTATGGTATTACTGGGCATCACTTTTCTTTAGTTGTATTCTAGCATGTATGCTTACTAGGGATTGGATTTCTTTAATTCTGGTGCTTTCACACATTCTGATTGCAATGCTTATATGGGCTGTTTGTGGTTCTCACACACTTTTGCCAGGCATCACATTTCCTGTCCACGGTGCTCAAATACTATTGTTTTTGTCTTGATTTCTTATATATCTGGCTGCAGCTGGCTTGCAGTGCTGGTTGGATCTTAGTCAGCACATCTTCCAGGCATAAACAGCAGAGTCATAGATATCTTGTTCAGCATGTTGCACTGTACCATTGATCAAATTTTCAGTCTCACATTTCCACAGCAGTTTCTTTAAACTATTAAGCTATCTCCCCTCCAGGTCCTAGGATGTAATATCTGAATGCCATAAATTACAACTTGAACAGCTTTAAGAAGTATTTTTGATAGTAAAAATGACTTGCCCCTTAAATAAGTTAATTAAGGAATTAATAGCTGTTTATAAAGTCTCTAGGTCAGCAAAACATGTGAAGTTCTGCCCTTTTTGATGCTTAGGATATTTCAAGTGTGAGCTTGAGTTTGTTTGATGCTTAGGATATTTTGAGCATTATACCACAGTATATCTGGAGATTGTAACCACACCTAATATGCTATGAACATTTAGGCTAATCCTTTCTTTTGATCTTCTGTTCTTAGGTAATCTCATCCTGTATCTTGATTTAAACCATGACCCATATACAATTGTTGGCTCCAAGGCTATCACCATTGATGACCTCTTCTCTTAAGATCTAGACATACATGTGCATGCCAAAGTTATTTACCTAGATATTTATTGATTTCTTAAATTAATAAAACAACCTCCCAACAAATATATTTTCCCAGTATTAATACATAATTTGCAGAAGACAAAACATGAAAGCAAATGAAACATCTATCACAAATGAATGTATAAAAATATGTTGAATGCATACATGAATATTATCTAGTTATAAAAAGAAGTGGAATACTGATGCATACCATAATGTTGAATGAACACCCCCAAAACATTACAGTGAATGAAGGAAACCACTCATAGAATGTCATTTACTATATGATTCCACAACTAGAAATATCCAAATCAATACATTTACAGAAGCAGAACCATATTATTGGTTATCAGAGATGAAGGAGAAGGGAAAGGGGAATAAATAATATTTTATGATCTAACTTTCACATAGCATACAATGTCCATTGCATGATTAAGTACAATAAGTAAAAGTACAATAAGATATGTTCATTTAAAGGTTCTATATGCCTTGTGAAAGTCTAAAATGACATCCAATTAACCCATTTCCTACTACTCACATTCTAATGTATTTAGTCCTTACTACATTGTGACTCATTCAGTATGGCAGAATTGATGATATTCTGAAATTAGGTTATTAAAACAATGCTGCTTCTGTCTGTCTCAGTTAAACTCAGTTAAACTTAAGCTCTCTACTCACCCCTTACCTCACTAAATGCTACTTTTCTACTCCCCACATTTGTCATGTCATAGGCAATCCTTAAAGAAAGAATCACAAGGAGAAGGTTGAAGACATTAGTCAATAGCCACATGAATCAGCTTGAAAGTGGAACCAGAAGCTCTGTTCAAACAATCTGATGACCAAACTACCAACTGCCAGCTAAAACTCATGAGACATTTATCCAGGTCCAGCTAACTAAGCTACTCCCAAGTACTTGACCCATATAAACCTAGTGAGGAAGTTGATGCTTGCTAAAGTCGCTAAATGTGGAGTAGTTTCTTGTGCAATAATAGGTAATACAATTATTAAAATATTTGTAACCATTGATATTGTTTGGAACTTAGACTAACAAAATATTTTTTCAGGAAAGAGTGTTTTATCACATATATCATGATAAAATGGTCTCATCATGATAAATATAGAACATATTAATATTTAGCTAGGTTTTGATTGTTTGAAATTCTGCACAGAAAATATTGCATCCAAGTGAATTGCTCTCGCTGCCATTATACACCCCACCTATGGTTTAAACAATCGTCATATCTTTCTTGAAATTACTAGAATATCTTTTCAGTGTGCCTCAAACCCATTAAATCTATCTAAAATGCTGCTGCTGATTTAATCTTTCTAATCATAAATCTAATCTTGTAATTCTATTGCAATGCAGATAAATCCCTTCAATAACTCCAAATAACTTAACTGAAAGCTTATGCATTTTTCTGTCTACAAAATGAAGTTCAGGTGACTTAAAAAACCCTTCATTTCACCTACACAAAAAATATTGTAAAATTTTATTTACTTCACAGTCGTGTATTAATAAGGTCTCCATGATCTGCCCTCCATGTAAGCATGTGCAGTCTCAGTTCCAAGTCATCTCTGTACAGGCTTGGAGATCTAAGTCATGTTGATCGCCAGACAAATGCTGAATGTGCTTTACACACAGTTTTTGGGTCACACCCAGTGGCACTCAGGGGTTACTCCTGGCTCTATGCTCAGAAATCGCTCCTGGCAGGCTAGGAAACCATATGGGATGCCAGGATTCGAACCACCGCCCTTCTGCATGCAAGGCAAATAAATGCCTTATCTCCATGCTATCTCTCCGACCCCACAGTCATCTTTTAACTGGAAATCTCCGATTCTGCTGCTGTTATTCCATTCTAGTTTAATTTCTCTCTACTGGATATATTCTTGGGGGGATATTTTTTTTTCAGATGCAGAGAGATAGCTTAAAGGTTTGGAATACATGGTTTGCAGATAGGAGGTCCAGATTTAATCCATGGTACCAACGCTTTTTTAGGAGTGACACCTCAAATATCAAACTTGGAGTGGTCCAGGCAAATATCCAAATATAGCCCCCCAAACAATTATATTTTCACAAAATTCATCAAAAATGTCTCTTAGAAAAGTTTTAGAAGATATAGTTCGGTCAAATCAATTATTTTCTTCTCATTCAGCTCACACTTTACAAAAAGGATATGCTAATAGGGCTGTCTGATTTACTAGAACCACTTAAGTACAAGAACCACTTTCAACTTATCTGTAATGTCCTGTTAATTAAACAGTGTCAGGACACCCCATTGGCATGTACTAAGCAACTGAATAGATATTAAAAATTAAAACAAGTGCAGTAAACACTATATAATCATATTCTCCTTGTAACTAACATACTGCTGCAATTTTAATATAGTATTTTCATATTCTGTAGATTATTTTTTATAAATTACCTATTTATACTCCTAGCACTGCACAGTTTAGTATCCTGCACATATTTTTCACTTTGGATAGCTTCTATTGCTATCTGTTCAAATTCATTCATTTTTTTTCTGTAATGTCAAGGCTGTATTTTATATCTTCAATAACATGTTTCACCTATGACATTGTTTGCTTGTTTTGGGGCCACACCCAGCAATGTTCAGGGCTTACTCCTGGTTCTGCACTCCAGAATCATAATCTTCACTCAGGGTTCAAGGAACTATATAGATGCCAGTGATCAAACTTGGGCAGGCCACATGTAAGGAAAACACCTACTTGAAGTATTATATATCCAGTCCCCACCTATGGTATTTTAAAAATCCAAATCCAGCAGTTCTAGCGATTAGGGGACAATCCTAGAAGAGCTCAGTCTGGTGTGGGTCAGTGATAGTTGGTCCAACAGAGCATTACCTGTGAGTTCTGGGATCACCAAGACCACATATTGTTGTGCTGATTTTCTTGACTAATGCCCAGAGATTAAAAATAAATAAAGTATAGGGCTAGAGAAATAGTAGAATAGAAAATGTTATTGTCTTGCAAACTGCCTAACCCCAGCACCACATATGGTTCCCTAAGCATTGACAAAAGTGATCCTGAAGAACAGAACCAGGAGTAAGCTCTGAGCACAACCAGGTGTGTCTCAAAAGTGTCAATAAATAATTAAGTAAGAGTATAACTTCAGGTTAAATATATAGCACCATATGGCTATCTACTAAAATATGGTCTTCAAACTATAATAAATCTTACATTTTTCTCCATTCTTTCCTCCTTCCCTTTTTTATTTCTTCTTCCTTTTTTATCCTCTTGGAAGATTTTTTTGTTTGTTTGTTTTTGGGCCACACCCAGTGACGCTCAGGGGTTACTCCTGGCTATGCGCTCAGAAGTCGCTCCTGGCAGGCACGGGGGACCATATGGGAACCGGGGGATCGAACCGTGGTCCGTCCTAGGCAAGGCAGCAGGCACCTTACCTCCTACGCCACCTCCCGGCTCCCCTCTTGGAAGATTTTTATGTAGAAACTAAAATAGGGGATTTGTTCATATTTTGAAAAAATACTAATAAATGACCCATTAATTACCCATTTATATCCTAGCACTACACAGTTTAGTATTCTGCATTTATTTTTCACTTTGCATAACTTCTATTGCTATCTGTTCAAAGTCATTAACCTAAAAGATTAAATGTTGAGGGGCTAGAGCATTAGCACAGCGGTAGGGCATTTGCCTTGCATGCTGCTGACCCAGGACGGACCTGAATTTGATCCCTGGAGACTCATATGGTCGCCCCAGTCAGGAGCCATTTCTGAGCAAAAGGCCAGGAGTAATGCCTGAGTGTCACCGGGTGTGGGTCAAAAATAAATAAAAGATTAAATATTTAATTCCATTCTGACCCTATATCTCTAAGATGGGGCAGAGTTAACTGGAATTTCTAAAATGAACACCGTTGGAGTAATTGTTCAACAGTAGGTGTTATTTTGGCCATACCTCAAATATATTCTCATGTTCCAGTTGTATTCTCAGCCCTGTCCCCTCAAGCCAGTGTTTGAGCTCTGAGCATAAACCTCAATCCACACTGATAAATTATCCCATCAAATAGTGGGCATTTATTCCTAAGAAGTTGTGGCTGCAGAAGTGCTTCCTCAATGGGAGCATCCAGCTTAAGGTATTCTGTCTACCTATCCCAGTTGAGGTGAATTTTAGTTTTTCGTCCATACTCTCATAATTTGTCATGGGTCTTTTTTGTTGCTTCATCATATATTTACTGCAGTGATGAAAGAAACTGATCTTTCAACGAAGTGTTGGAGTCATTTCATCATTATCCTGTTTCACACTGTCCTCTTCCTTACGTATTCCTGTCTGGAACTTCTTTTCAGAGTCCAAACTGCACCCTTCTACTTCTCTGACTTTTGTTTATTTTTAGTCTGTGACTGTTCTCATCTGTGGTGAACTTTCTCACTATCCACCCCACCCTGCCTCACCCTGCACTTATGAAGATTCAACATGTCTTCCATTGTTCTTTCATTCTAATTTTTTAAATAAAAATATATATCAGCATAAGCTCCTTTCAAGTTTGTTGGCAGCCTATTTTACCAGTCTGGTATTGCTGCTACTGGAGGTGATGGTATAAGTAGTTTTAAGGGTAGTCAATCTAGGAAAGGAATGAGGGTGAGGAGAAAAAAGATTAAGTGGAAGTGAAATATCTGAGGAAGAAAGAGATGGGAGGGAGAAGGTAAATATGGAGGAAAAAAAATTCTAAAGTAAACTCAAATTATGTTTTAAAAAGTTTTAGTTGACCCCATTGTTTACTGTGTCTGTGAAGGAGGGAAAAGAAAAAAACAGCACAAAACAATTTTTTTATATCTATTTAGGTTTTGTCGATTTCTTCGTTTTGGCATGGTTACTCAAGTCGGTGTCTCCATTTATATTTATTTATTTATTTTCTTATTTTATTTTTCTTTAGGTGCTATGCCATGTTTTTATCTCAAGATCATGGCTTTTACGTGGTGCTTATCTTTATTGTTGGAGTGCTCACTGGATATTTTATTTGACACTTCTTTTTGTACTGTTTAGGTGTTTCACCTTTACACCTTCATCTCTCATACGGATGATGAGAGCCTCTAGAAGGACTCCACCCATTTTTGATGTATTAGATTTTTACACCAATTTATCACTTTTCTCTTCTTCAAACAAAACAACATAACTGGAGCTATCTAGTACCGCCTCCCAGTTAGAGGAGGAAATAAGGGAGGTACGAAGACTAAAACAGGTGTAGAACCACTAAGTAGTAAGCTAGGCTCAGAGGGGACCACGTATTCTAGCAGCACCATGGATGAGGGAGTAGTATATGGGAGGTAGGATGGGAACAGAGGTGTAGAGAAGATAATTCGGTGATGGGAATCCCCCTGTTATTATGTTAATATGTACCTAAAATATTATTGTCAACAATATGTAAGCCACTGTGATCAAAATAAAATTTATATTAAAAGAAATTTTCTTTTTAATTGGTGCTTTTGCAATAGAAGTGAGGACCTTGTCTACAGAACTGAGTTTACTAAAAATGATCATGTATGTGAAATTTGAGGAATTTCTGGGACAACGAGGGAGGGAAGTAGGCACCCTGTAGGTGGGTGTAGAGTTGGAAATGATGTGTGCATGAAACTATTAACTATGGAAAATCATGGCATATGAATAAAATATGTGTGGGATATTATTATCTTTAGCATCAGAACAATTGTTATTTTCCCTATACTTTTAACTTACCATTTATTAAATATTTAGATTAAATTTAAATATTATTGAAACCTGGGAATGGAAATATATAAATAATTATTATTAAAACCTTTATAGTGCCAGAAACTGTAGTATGTGTCTTATGTATATTAACTCATCCAATCCTTCAAATAATCTGATTTCATACTTTCAGAGCTAGGACTGAAAACAACCAGTATTTTAGACTAGGTAATATGACTCAAAGGCACTGTGAGTTAAAATCAATATCTACATGGAAGGAGATTTCTGTGAGGACAAATTGATGTTATTTCTCAGAGGTGAAGACAATAAAAACAAAAATAAACAAATAGAACCACATCAAATTAAGAAGCTTCTTCACTGAAAAAAAAAACACTGAAAACTAAAATAAAAAGACATCGATTGGAAAGGAGAAAATATTTGAATATAATACATCAGATAAACGGCGAATAATCAAGATCTATGAAGTACGTATGAAACTCAACACAATAAAAAATTCAGCATCCCTATCCAAAAAATGAGAGAGGAAAAAAAATGGACATTTCCCCAAAGAAGATATACAGGTGGTTGGTTTGTAGGTCTCTGAAAAAAATGCTCATCATCTTAGGGCTGAAAAGATAGTACAGCAGGTCAAGTATACTTGCTTTGCACAGGACCAACTGATTCCTGAAAACCTATATGGCCTCCTGAATCCCACCAGGAGAATCTGAGCAAGAAATAACTCCTTAGTATGATTCAAAAAAAGTGCTCATCATTACATGATTGGGGAAATTCCAAAAAAATAATAAAAGAGAGAGATATTATTTTACACTAGTGAGAACCTTACAACTAAATCTGAAAATGTGCCTGTCAAGAAGAAAGTCAGAGAATTATGAGGGAAATTGGGGACATTGGTGGAGGGAAACATACTGGTGAGAGGAGTGTTGTTAGGACAAAGTCTGGAAATAGTCAATGTTGGCAAATAAGTAGTAAGACAAAAATTTTTCATTCATTCTTGTCATATCTCAGCTAGTTTAACCTCTAGAAAAAGCAATGTGTGTAGATATCTAAAAAAAAGTAAGACCACAACTTCCACATGACCCAGTGATACCATTTCTTTGCATCTACCTTATTTTTCGCCATATAAGACGCACCGGCATATAAGACTCACCCAATTTTTAAGGAGCAAAGTCTAGAAAAAGATTCTGAACCAAATACTGTAGTAAAATATTTTATATCAACTGTATAAGGTTAACAACAGTTTAATAATGATTTTATGTCAACCATGTAACATTAAGAACTTAGTACTCTTAACTTAATCTTTACTCTCATTAACAGTCAGTAAACAATAACAAAAATAAGGCTTTAATGTTTTTATTCAAACCCCAAGAATTCCTCTTCTTTGCTGCTATCAGAAATGAGGATGGACAGATCCTCACAGTCATTGTCAACACTTTCTTCATCACTGGTGTCAAATATGATGTCATCTTCTGTTTCATCCAAGGCATTACTAATGCCACATTTCTTGAAGGATTTTACAACAATGTCCTCCTTAACGGAGTCCCATGACCTTTTAACCCATTCACACACTTGTGTGATAGTGGGCCTCTTCATCCGCCCAGTAGGA
>PVKC010021435.1:0-18148 GCA_004027635.1 Crocidura indochinensis | reverse complement strand
GGGTTACTCCTGGCTATTTGCTGAGAAGTCGCTCCTGGCAGGCACAGGGTACCATATGGGGAACCGGTGGATCGAACCGAGGTCCATCCTAGGTTAGCGCAGGCAAGGCAGGCACCTTACCTCCAGCGCCACCGCCCGGCCCCTTGGAGTGATTTCTGAGTGTAGAGCCAGGAGTAACACACTGTGTGTGCCCAAAAATTAAGAAAAAAGAGATAAATTTTGCAATAAAATGTCAATGGGCTGAAGTTTAGTATAGCACATAATTTTAAAATGAATAGATTTTCTAATTTGGATCACTAGAACATATATTTATAATATATGAATGTATTCTAAAGTAGTATATAATACTGCAAAGACCTGATATTTAAACATTTTTAAGCTCTGATAATACAAAATATTATATTTATTCAAATTACTATTGTTAATTATATTTAAAATAAACATTAAATAATTATCAGTTTATTTTCAATGTTTTGATTATATAAAATAAAATAAAACAAAATAAATAAAAGCAACAACATATTTATACACACATATATACACAAATTAAAGTAAATTTGTTTTTCACATTAAAATCTTTGTTTTTCACCATAAATATATATACTATATGTACATAATCTATATATGACATATTACTTTATCAGTTACATTTTTACACCGTTATGTTTTTTAAGTTATATTTTGCCACCATTCTGGTAATTTTTAAATGATTTTTATATATATTAAAAATGTTTCTACACTACAAAATTTGACCCTCTTATAGTCATGCAATAATATGCTTTATAAGTACAAATTGGAATTTTCACATGTTTTTATTCATACATACTAACATTTCTTCTAATTTTGATATTGATATTCTTTTTTTTTATTTTGTTTTTTTGTTTTTGGGCCACATCCGGTGACGCTCAGGGGTTACTCCTGGCTATACGCTCAGAAGTTGCTCCTGGCAGGCACGGAGGACCA
Organism: Crocidura indochinensis; assembly: GCA_004027635.1. NCBI lineage: Eukaryota > Metazoa > Chordata > Mammalia > Eulipotyphla > Soricidae > Crocidura > Crocidura indochinensis. The sequence goes on along the minus strand of PVKC010021435.1, from coordinate 17,185 downwards.
TATGGGGAACCGGGGGATCGAATCAAGGTCTGTCCTAGGTTAGTGCAGGCACCTTACCTCCAGCGCCACTGCCCGGCCCCCAAATTTTGATATTGATATTCTAAGAGTATTTAAATAATATAGTTTATTTGACTGGTAACTATTAGATCTTAGATTAATTAGTAGATTTTGGTTACAACATGATAAAGCTTGAATATTTGGTTTTCATACACTGTTACAAATAAGGATGATCATACAAATAATTCAGTTTTTGAGATTTTAATCTAAAAATTTTTTTGCTCTGGCCACAGGAGGGTTTAATAAAGGTTTGAGAATAGGCTTTAAAGATTCAAGAATGGACTGTAATAAAGAAATATTGACATTTTGTGCTGAGTGTGAGGTGACCACATTATAATCTAAAATATATACACTTATACTCATGTAAATCAATCCATATTATGCTTATCAATAATAAATTTAAAGTTAAAAATTGTGGGTATATTGTCATATTTTTAATTTGTTCTGGTAAAATTGGAAGTGAATCCAACTTCCCTGCTTGTGATTTGTTTTCTATGCATTGCGTGATTTTTTGTTATTTGCAAAATATGTACACATATTGTATGTATGTATCTATACAGAAAGGGAAAATACAAGCACACACATACACAAAACAGCATTCCATTACCCATTATAACAAAGTACTATAAAAAATTAAGTGTTTATTATAGTGAATTACATATTTTTATTTTTGTCAATATACTTCCTTATATGTGCCGACATAACAGTTATAACCCTCAGACAGTGCCCTATTTTTAATAAAATCTATACTTAGAGATGTTTGACTTTTCTCTTGGAGCTGTTTGTGCTGATTTAGTGAAGTGTACTCAATGTGCTTAGATAAAATGTTTTTTGACAGAAAAAGTAATATTGTTCCTGTCTAAAATGGTTTGTCTCAGGGTAAAAATAGCCCATTTCAGTCTTCCTTTAGAAAAAAATCATAGCATTTATAAAATAACAATGTGAGAGTTAGTGGGGTGGCTTACAAGGCTGTATTTTTGGGAGACTTTCCAAAGCAAGAATTTTCAATCTCATAGGCATTGGTATGTTCTCTCGATAGATAACTTTTGTGTAACATACTCGGCTATGTAGCAATTTTTTGAATTAAAACCTTAAGTATTCTAATATGCTGTGAGTGAAAATCCAATGATAAACTTTATCAATAAAATAGGTTTGCTTAGTGACTGAAACTGTCTTAGAAATTCTTGATATTATTGTATATATAAATAATGTAATGACTATATTTATATAAGTATATATTTATATTTTAGTGGTAATAGTCTTAATATTAATTGAAATAGAGATAAAATTGTGGTTTCATAGTTAATTATTTTATTATAAAATGAAGTGAGTAAAGTCACTGACACAAGTCAAACTAAACTATTTTTAAAATAACATCATGGCTAAGATAGAATAAAAGCAAATATATATTTAAGATAAAACTTAAAATTAATGGAAGAAAAACAAGTTAAACGATCTGTTACATATAAATGTAATTATAGTTTAATTAATGATATAAAACAAATACTATTCAACTTTTCAGTTGATTTCTTACTATAATTTTATTAGATAATAAAGCCATGATGTTTTTTTAAATAAAATGTAATAACTTATTTTAAGAATAATATTTTAGGGGCCGGAGAAGTGGTGCTAGAGGTAAGGTGTCTGCCTTGCAAGCACTAGCGTAGGATGGACCACGGTTGGATCCCCCAGCGTAGATTCACCTAACTCTCTTGGAAGAGATAAAACTAGCAGCGAAAAAATTCTATATATACTGGCCTCACAGTTAATTGCTCTTGAACTGCCTAGAAAGGGGGCAGGGCAAGTCAACTATCCTGTTGAAGCTCTGGCAGTCGTATATACAGACCCATCTTACAACTTCTACCACCCCCATGTACCAGCTTCACTACTTCTTCCATCAATCTTTGCAAGGACATCTAACCACCAAAAACTCAGATATACCGGTTTTGTGCCTGAAATTTCCAGAGAATGTTTGGACCCAGCCAGGGTGGGCAGCCTCTACAGCACCACTATACTTTCTGACTTTCAGCAACCATGCTCATGAATGACACTATTGTTGCTTGAGATCATTGGCTCAGCTCCTCAAAGTCCTGGACTGTGCAGTCGCTTCCATGATTCTGTGAACATTTCTGTAATTTGAATACCGACTTCCCAGTAGGAAATACTAATTTAGTTGTAATATTATCATAGAAGCCACATAAACTCAACAAACAAAACCAACAGAATGCTCAACCAGGATTAAATAGCTTAATAAACCTTCAAGCAGTAACATAAGGGCTTTATTGCAAGACAAGACTATTTTCATAGAAATTTTTGTTTGTTTGTTTGTGGGGACCAAACCTGTTTGACGCTCAAGTGTTACTACTGACCATGCATTCAGAAATGACTCCTGGCTTGGGGGACCATATGGGACGCAGGGGGATCGAACCCCAACCGTGAGGTTTGTCCTAGGTTAGCGCTTGCAAGGCTGATAGATGCCTTCTAGCAACACCTCTCCAAGATTTTTTAAAATTCTATTTACTTTTAGTTGTACAAAGCAATATTAAGTAAATTATTTGTACTTGGCTAAGGACAAACTTCCAGGAGTCCTCTTGTCCTGAGAGAAAATTATGAAAGAATAGTAGAGGACTACATAGAAAAATACCACACATATCTGGACATCAAATCTAAAATAAATATAAAACAAATCTCCTTCAAGTGGTCTTGGGAAAAGTGAAATGTCCATAAAAAAGGAAGAAAATTGGATTATTTATTAAATTATATCTTAAAATATGCACAAGAAGCCCCATATGGTCCCCCGTGCCTGCCAGGAGCAATTTCTGAGCCAGGAGTAACCCCTGAGCACTGCCGAGTGTGACCCAAAAACCACAAAAAAAATAAATAAATATGCACAAGAAAACATGCTCTCCTGTATTCAACATAGGATAGGTACTCAAAGATCAAGTCCACTGAAAAGGGGAATAAAATAATTAAAATAAATAAAATTCATTAAAGTTAAAATATAAAAGCAATCTTTAATAGGAAAACAAAGCCTGCAGTCAAAAATAATCTATAAATTGAAAGGAGTCAACAGTAATATATAAAGAGCTCAGACAACAGAAGTAACAAAATAAAAAATGAATAAACAATTCAATACCAAAAATGGCCAAAATACATAAACTGACACTTCAGCAAATGTGACATATAAATATTCACAGATACATTTAAAATATGTTCAAGATAACTTATTTGGAAAATGCAAATCAAGACTTAAATGATATATCACCTCAGTTATGAGACTCATTTATATAAAGACACTTTTACGGGGAACTGTAGAGACAATACATGAATATGGCACATGTCCTGCATATGGCTTACCTAGAATCAAAACCTGGTTTTCTGTTCTTCTTTACTAGTGATTTCTGAGTACAGAATCTGGAATACCTGAACACTGCCAGTAGTGATCCACACAAAAATAAAATAGGAATATTAAGTATTAATGTCATTATACAGAAAAATGGAACTATAATACAGTATTAGTGCAGGTTAGTAGAAAATGTGTGATATACCTGTATATATAATATTCAACAAAATTTTACTGCTAACAAGAAGAAACTATGCCCTCGGTGAAAAAATGGAGTATTTTTTAGATGACTATACTAAAGAAACTATTTGAAAGATAATTATCAGAAAGTTATACTGATATAAGATATATGAGTTTTTAAAGTAAATAAGTAGACAATAAACAACAAAACTCTTAAGCTGGACGGGAACTGTGGTGGTTTCTAGAAGGGAAGCTGAAGAGTAATAGAAAATTAAGTGTTTATTTTGTAGATTGATTAGTGTGTGAAGCTAAGCCTTTGACATTCCATAACTTTGGAAATCAATAAATATGAATAAAAGTAAGATAAATTAAATAAATTGATATATTAAAAACTAATCATATAACTTTCAAATTGCATACTGTTTTATTGCTTGCAAATAAATCATTTTTGTGTGAGTTAGAGGCTATCTGACAGAAACTCAATTCCGCAATGTTGGGAATGATGTTTGTTTTGTTTATATGTTTTGGTTAAATTGTGTCTGGTAATAAATTTTGCTGGGACATTATTTCAAATCATTGCTAAACACTACCTTACTGAAAGCACTCAAACTAACGTTTATTCTACACTAAGTCTAATTCAATGATGATTTATAACTGCAAATAAAGGGAGGTTAAATCACATTGAAAATTCCCACAGGCAGTTCTGATAAGCATCTTCCTGTCCCTCTTCATCAGTTTCAAACACTTTGAAAAGTCTTGTAAAACTTATGTCACAACATTATATTTAAATCACAAATACCACTTCTCTTATTTTCATTGTCTCCACAAATATCCCGTTTTTTTTTTTAACTATGTAAATCATATCAGCCATGGTAGAATCTGATAGTGTTTATTGGCTAGATAGTACTTACTCATGAATTGATTTTTGTTACTTCAGTACATACAATGATTTATATACATGGTAGTTTATTTCTTCATTTACACAAATACGTCCTTCATAAGATTCAAGTAAACAAATCTGTCTAGAGAGTCTTAACACAGGCTGGAGAGCATGCTTTCATGTGGAAATCCAGTTTGATTTCCAACACTGTATTGTCCCCAGTGCACCACTAGGAGCAACCATGTAACAAGCTGAGAATAACCCCAAAGCATCATAGGATTTTAATAAAACAATTTTATTTTATGTATATTTTTGGAATTATTGCCCAAACCCCCCAAAATAAATTAAGCAGATGATTCATAAAATTGTGGTATCAATGCTAGGATTTGGCAATTAATATTTGATTTTTAAACTTGAATTAGTGAAAACTTTATTATATTGACATTGAACTAAAAGTGTCTTTGTTGAATAAAGAATTCTATTTTCATAGCATATTAATTTCAAGTGGGATGAATACAAGATGGTTTACGTTCTGGTTGATGCACTAAAATTTTGTAATTATATAGTAATACTTACTTTCTTTTTTGGACACACATGGAAGATACTCAAAAATACAATAATGAACTGCATATTCAATGGAATTACTCATTTTAATGTTGCAATTATATTTAATGTTTTCTTTTTTCTTTTTTTTTTTTTTTTTTGGTTTTTGGGTCTCACCCGGCAGTGCTCAGGGGTTACTCCTGGTTCCATGCTCAGAAATTGCTCCTGGCAGGCACGGGGACCATATGGGGCACTGGGATTCGAACCGATGACCTTTTGCATGAAAGGCAAACGCCTTACCTCCATGCTATCTCCCGGGCCCCTATTTAATGTTTTCTATTGCTATTTAAAGTACTTCTTTCAGAAATTTTGTTCCTTTGATCAACAAATTATACACCCATGTATGTATACACTTGTGAAGAGTAATGTCAAAATTTAACTTGATGAAAAGTGACAAAATAAATTAGCATGGACATTCAAACTTCCTTTTTCCTCTACTTAAGCTCAACTTGGGGTGAAATAATGGGATCTAAATTAGTTATACAATCCTGAACTACAAATATAAGGAACACAAAGTCTCATCAAATAAAACATTTCTTACTGAATTTTTAAGTACAATAATATGGAAATGTTAAGGTACGCATCAACAACACTAATTACTGAATTTCTAGTCTTATTCAGCCTAATTCCATTATTTTGGTGGGGTAGAGTTTGAACTATAAGCTGTGTTGTTCAGGGCTTATACTCCCAGCCCTGCACTCAGCAATCATTCCTGGTAAATTCAGAGAAACCTTCCATGTTCCTTGGATCTAACCCAGATCAGATGTGTACAAGGCAAGGCCTGTTGTATTATCTCTCTGAAGCCAAAATGAACTAACTGCTTGGTTAAATGATTCTTCATTGAGATATTTGTCTCTATATTGCAAGTACCTCTATCTACTCTATTACAATAACAATATAATTTTATTTATAAAATATCTAATTATTTGCATGAGAAAAATGTTATACTTTTTATTATTATTATCAGTAGTAGTAGTAGCAGTAGTAGTAATAGTATTTCAGGCAACATGTAGTAGTACTCAGAATTTACTCTTGGCTCCACTCTCAGGGATCACTTCTGTTAAGTGCTCAAGAGAGCATATGTACATATTTAGTGTCAGGTACTGATCATTATCTGTAGCATCTAAGGAAATAGGTTTATCACTGTGTCAGATCTCTGTCTCAATATTTTCCTTACCTTTTATAAATGCTGTGACAGCTTCAAAAAAGTCAAATTTTAAAAATAAGCTTAAATTTATATGAACATTCCCTTTAACTTACTGAAACAGTATGTGGAAATTCTAAGTCTTTGACACTTTTGTTTGTTTGTTGGGTCACACCTAGTGTGGTGGTTACTAGTATTCAGGGGTTACTACTGGGAGGGTCTAGGGATTGAACCCTTGTAAGCAGCATGAAAAGCAAATACCCTAATCCCTGAGTGCTATTACTCTGGCCCATATTTTTGACACGTTTTATATATTACAAGAGTAAAATTATTAAGATTTATTTAAAAAAATTAGAAAGCAATATTGACATTGACTGATTTTTGGACATCATTTGTTCATAAGTATAGTGGCATAAGATTAAGATGAAATCTTCCACTCCTACCTTGCAGTGCTGTATGAAATAAATGCAGTGGTGCTACATTAGACGATCAAGTAAATCTTTAAATCTTGTGTGTAATTTAAAGACAAGCCTCTTAGAGATAAATAGTGGAAATAATTACTGACACTTTCAAAGTTAGTATAAGATTTAAAATACAGAATTTTTAACTTGACATAAGACTATTTCAAAATAGTCTTTATGATTATGCTTTCAAAAATTGAAATTATAGTTATGCTATGCTTCTATAAAAATAAAAACAAAATAAAATGCGATTTTATTTTGAATATGACCTTTTTGATCATTAACACAGGCTAACATTGAACTCTTATTTTCCAAGCCAATTAAAAATTTACTTAGTTTTACACAGTCTTTGTTACTGAACTCTAAAAATTAGTTAAATAATTTGTTCACTACAGTGTTTATGGCTATAAATAATAGTTATTTAGATACATTATTTTACATTTCTAAAGTTCTTTATAACATTATTCTCTGTACTATTTCAGTGTACAATTTAAAACCCATGTTGATTATAGTAGCATTTGTTTTGAATAAGCAATATTTTTTCATATTTTCTTAGCAGGCACACAAGTTCTAGCTTTATTTGTACAAAGCTATTGTCTGTATACTTTGTTTATGCTAAATAAATAATAATTTTGATGTTTAATAAAAAACTAATTAACTTTATCTTACCTAAAAGAAATTATATAATTTTCTTTGTCTTGGGGCCATACACAGTTGTATTCAGGATTTTTGTTTAGCTCTGAACTCAGTAAACTCACCTGGCAGGTGTCTGAGGCCATATGTTGTGGTCGGAATTGAACTTGGGTCCTATAAAACAAGGTAAGAACCCTAACAATTCAAATTTTGTTAGGTTACCAAAAACCGTGTAATTTCATCATAAAAGTGTTTTACTAAAGAGCCAAGTCCCCTTTCCTATTTTTTACTGAAAAAAAAAATGAAAATATATATTCTGGAACTTCTGTTGTAAGAACTTAAACATTAATGCACAAGTATATTTCCTTAATTGTACAGACATTTTTGTTATATTTTTTTTTTTTTTTTTTTTTTTGGTTTTTGGTTTACACCCGGCAGTGCTCAGGGGTTACTCCTGGCTCCATGCTCAGAAATTGCTCCTGGCAGGCACGGGGGGCGGGGGGGGGACCATATGGGGCACCGGGATTCGAACCGATGATCTTTTGCATGAAAGGCAAATGCCTTACCTCCATGCTATCTCCCGGGCCCCGTTTTTGTTATATTTTGTTGAACCTGTTAAATATGTTGTTTCATACATTGCATAATTTTGTAAAATATGGTTAGTAACATTTTAAATGGGAGAAATTAAAATGGAAGGAAATTATTTATTTATATCCTAAATTATAGTTTATCTTTGGTGACCACACCTGAGGATGTTCTGAGGATAAATTCTCTTGTACATTGTGGCATTCATTACCCAAGCTCAAATGTGGAGCTTCTGCATTATTTGCAGCCCTATGACCCAATGACCTAGTAAATATCCTAACCAATATCCTGGAATCACGAGTATTACATAGGTTATTGAATTTTTATCTTCCAAGTAAATTATAAATGTTAAAATATTAGGATAATAACTTAAGCATATCATCATAAAAGCCAAATTATTTCAATTGATTATATGATATAGTATGATTAGCTTTTCAAATCTTTATGCTAACTTCATAAAACCTAATTGAATAACTAAATATTTGGCATTTTCCTATTGTATACAGCTATTTTAATATGAATTATTCCCCCACACCATGTATAATATATAATTTAATATGTATCAGCTTAGTAATATTTTCATGTATAATTTATACTACTCAGCTGACTTGCCAAATTGTCTTAACCTTGTTCAAGTTTAAAGAATTGTGACAATATATTCAGACTATACAAAATACCATGGTTTATGTTTGTTTTGGGAGAGACCTGGTGACATTCAGGGGTTACTCTTGGCTTTCGGCTCAGAATTCGCTCTTGGCTTGGGGGACCATATGGAATGTCGGGTCTGTCCTGAATCAAACACTTGCATGGCAAATGCCCTATAGCTCTGGCCCCAAAATAACAAGTTTTTCAATGTATATATATATATATATATATATATATATATATGTATGTATATATATATTGAAAATGTATATATTGAAAAACTTGTTATATATATAACTTGTTATAAATATACATTGAAAAACTTGTTATATATATTCATACATACATACATAATAAAAAGATATATTTTCCTCCTTAAGATTTTTGTTAGTCTATTTATCCATGTGAACAAGACTGGAGCATTACAAAGAAATATTCTTGGCCAACATTATTCACAGAAGTGCTGAAAACTCTTTATTGTTTTAACAGTAAGTAGTAGGATTAATCTTGAGAAATAAATTTTACAGATTTATTGTAACTTACAGCCTGAGAGATCTACTTAATCATTCCTCACCTTGTGTTAGAAAGCTATTGTAAATCTTTATTAAGATGATTTCAAGATATTGATATTCATTAAATATGATAATCCCTAAACCATCTTATAGTTCCCAGTTTAAAAAAAATGTCAATATGGAGGCAGAGTTGTGGCGAAAGCGGTAAGGTGTCTGCCTTGCCCTTGTTAGCCTAAGATGGACAATGGTTTGAACCCCAGGCACCCCATATGGTCTCCCAAGCCAGGAACGATTTCTGAGTGCATAGCCAGGAGTAACCCCTGAGTGTCACTGGCTATGGCCCAAAAACAAAACAACAAACAAACAAAAAAAGTCAATGTGCTTACACCAAAGGTATTAACTCAAAATTCCTTGACAACCTGTGTTGTGGTTCTCTGAAGACACTTATTGAAATTAGGTTTTAATAGATTAAAGATTCCTTAATAATCTTAGGAAATTTAGATATATTGCCAAGTAAATAAAGCTCTTCTTTGTTATATCTATTGTTATGTTGACCAAGAAGTTCACATAATACTGAATTTTCCAAATATTTTTTGAAGAATAATTAAAAAATCCTCCCAAGACAAATACTGATTCAATTCTTACAAGATTCTTGTTACAATATTTTCAACTGATTTATTTATGACTTAGTTGAAACTTCTATTTATACCTGAAAACATTATTAATATAAATAATAGGAAACAAATCTAATAGCACTATATGTATTTTCTTTCTTTCTCTTCATTTTCTTTCTTTTTCTTTTTTCTTTCTTTTTTCTTTTTCTCTGTCTCTTTTTCTTTCTTTCTCTCTTTTCTTTCTTTTCTTTTTCCTTTCTTTCTTTTTCTTTCTCTCTAACTTCCTTTTCTTTATCTTTATTTCTTTCTCTCTTTCTTTCGTTCTTTCTCTTTCATTATTTATTTCTTCTTTTTCTTCCTTTCTCTTTCTTTCTCTCTTTCATTATTTCTTTCTCTTTCTCCCTTCTTTCTTTCTTTCTTTCTTTCCTTCTTTCTTCCTTCCTTCCTTCCTTCCTTCCTTCCTTCCTTCCTTCCTTCCTTCCTTCCTTCCTTCCTTCCTTCCTTCCTTCCTTCCTTCCTTCCTCCTTCCTTCCTTTCTTCCTTCCTTCCTTCCTTCCTTTCTTCTTTCTTTTTTTTTTTTGGGGGGGTAGGGCACAACCATTGGTGCTCAGAGGTTTATGCACTCAGAAATTTTCTTGGCTTAGATGAACATCTGGGAAGCTGGGGATAGAACCATTCGTCCTGGGTCAGACACGTACAAGGCAAAACCAGTACTGCTGGGACCGAAGAGGTAGCACAGCGGTAAGGCGTTTGCCCTGCATGCAGAACGATGTTGGTTCGAATCCTAGCATTCCATATGGTTCCCTTCCCTCGAGGGACAATTTCTGAGTGTAGAGCCAAGAGTAATCCCTGAGCGCTACTGGGTGTGACCAAAAATCAAACAAACAAACAAACAAACAAACAAAAAACAGTACCTCTGTGCTATCTTTCTGGCCCCAATATACGTATTTTCCTTCGAAACACTTTGTAATAGACTTCTTATAGCATTTCAGAACTTTGACATTCATTTTAAACTACCTTAAAAAGGAAGAGGGTTTAAAAGTAAAAATGTTTCACTAAATATTACATGAAAAAAGACACATGTTCACATATTGTAAAAGAACTTTAAATGTTGCTTTATTCAACTTAATCTGCAAATATATTTTTGGCTATATGTAACATAGTAGTTATATATTTGCCTAAGACGTTGAAATAAAAAAAAGACTGATTTGGTATATATATGAATATTAATTAGTTCATGAATTGCAATATATATGAATCTTCAAATAATGAAAATGAATATAGAAGATATACATAAAAGCTTATATAAATTTTTGATAAATTTGCTCTGGATTCAGCATAAATTAATAGTACATTATAATTTTAACGTTTATTAATGGAATCATACTTAATCATTTTATAGTACCTCTATTTTGTGATTTTAAAACAAAACATATTCAGAAAAGTATAACAAACACATTATATTGTGTGGGATTAAAATAAATTTATATGTAATTATATCAAAATATATCAAATCGAAAATTTTGGGATATAAAAATAAAACAAATTACACAGAATTGTATTACTTGTAATTTAATGAAGTGAAAAAAAACTTTAGAATTGTATTTTAATTTTAATATTAGCATTTTATTGGTCACAGAATATTTACATTGTTCTTTATCTTAAAATTGTATACATGTCTTAGCAATTATCTTAAGTTGTCCTCTTTTATAGTATTTTAATTTTACTGTGATTTAAATATTCTTTGTGAGTAATATAAAAAAGAACAAAAATGTAATATAGTTTTTTTTAATTTTATCTCTTCTAGGAACATTTATAGTCATTCACACATATCCATAAACGCATTATTTTTATGTTAGATGAGGACTTTTATTATTTTTACTGTTTATATTTTATTTAAGATATTTAACAATTCAACATTTTACCATTACTATAAATGTTACATTTTTGTCCTTTTATATTTCTTGATTGATTTATTAAAATGTTTATTAACATTTATCTCAACTAACCACTTGTCTATTATATTTATAGAATATTTCAACTTTTTCCTTAGTTTTGAGATTATATATATATATATATATGTGTGTGTGTGTGTGTGTGTGTGTGTGTGTGTGTGTGTGTGTGTATGTATTTATCTATCTTCCTTTTGTTAACCTTTATCCTATTTTGATAATAGATTCCGAAAAATCAACTCAATATTATTTTCTTCCTATCTTTAAAATTCTATCAAAACATTGCAGCCAGACTTAATACTCCCTCTCTATCATACTCCAACTATAAATTCTGTCAGAACATGCTATTATCCCAATCAGTTCCCACCACCTCCACTGCTAACAATTCACTGTGTGTCACCATCATCTCCTGACTAGATTATTGCAGTATCTTTGTGACTGATCTCCTAGCTTCCACCTTTGCCCTCATTCTATTTTCCACATAGTTGCCAGAATGATTCTATTAAAATGTCAAGTTAGATCATCTCAAACAAAAGTTTTCTCTGTAAAAGGAAATCCTTAGAAAGACTTATGAGATGTAACATGATATATAAACTCCCAGATTTAGGGCCCATTATGCAGCCCTACCATATTATTCTAAAGATTGTTGCCTTATTTGTTTTTATAAAAAATACTAAGAATTTTTCCAACTCTACCCTGAATTTCTTGAGTGTCCTTAAGAGGTATACTTGGAAATTACTTGAAACATCTATAAAATCTGGTCTATATTTTTCTATACCTAATATTTTCAGATAAACTAATATGCCTAGGTTGTCTCTTTAAAAATAACATTAAGCAATGAGAATTTAATAATATATTTTGATTTTATCTACTGATTGATAACTATTTTAAAATTTATTTTGCTACTTTATTTTAGCAATATATAGGCCTTTGATAATTATGTATGTTGTGTGGGTAGAGAGAAGACAGCTCAAGTAGTAGAGCTCATGTCTAGAAAAATACTATGGAAATTATATTATATGAGAACTCCATCATTGCTTTATACTGCCTTTGCATCCCCAAAGATCTATTGGGGTTCTGTAACACTACTTGGGTGTAGCAATATAGCACTGGGTCAAACATTAAACAACTAAATTAATTACTGTTACTAGGATGTCATCATAGATATTATTTATAAGTCAATAAATTATTAATAAAAAAGACTATTTGAAACATCAAGAGATCACAAAAAAGCCAAAAGTATTACTGAATAAGATGACTGCTTAGAGGCCTCACACTCTAATTCTAAAACATAAAAAACATAGTATTATCCTGGAATAAACACATATATTTATGGAAGTAAATATATAATATAAAAAACAATAGTGTAACATATATTTAACAATAATTCCAAGATTATGCAATTGAGAATAGTCTTTAACAGATGATTTTAGAAAAATATGTGTGTGTATATATATATATATATATTTTTTTTTATTTCATGAAACTGGATAAATTCTGTCTAGTCATGGTTGACAGAGTCAGTCTTCTGTAGATAGAAATCTTGGTTTTTGCACAGATCAAAGGATGATGTGTCTTCTGATCACATCTTACTGTTAGGTGTGTTCATTCTATGTCTGGGCACAAGGGCTCAGATTTAGACGGTAGCTGTCTGATACAGAGTCTAAGTTGGGTCCACATGACACATGCTCATGGTGGGAGGTGCCCCGTATTATAAAATGTATGAGTTCTTATATCTAGTAGATAAAAGGTTGCTTCTATTCATAAGATTTCCCATTTCTAGTATTTCTTTGCTAAAATAAATGGTGCCATGTTATATTGCTGGTGCATATGGGGTTAAGAACATCAGGCTGCACAAACGGTGCCTTGGTTTTGACCTGAACTTTTATCCCAGGCAAGAATTTTCTGTAGGTTTTCATACTAAGCAGAACCAAAATATACTGTTATAGAGAAACATATTTATATATATAATAGAAGAAATAAATAAAAATAAATTAAAAATAATTGGAGAAAATACAGTGATGTAAGAGGCTACCTTTCATTTGGGAATAAGCAAACTCAGGTATTATTATAAAAGTATTAAACATATAAAGGAAATATACTTTTTGTCTTTGTCTTTTGAGATATTCTTGTGGGGGGGTGAAATTTAGGTCACATTTTCATCACACACCCTGGTCCTGTTGAGTTTGATAAATGATTTGCAGCAGAAAGGGATCAGGTAGAGTCCTTAAGCTGGGTGTCCTTCTGTAGCTGAATCTGATATCATGCAACATTCCACATTTGAGGAGGGTGAGAGAAAAGGTCACACAGCATGAGTCAGTGGGAATGTTAGTTGTAGTTTCTTGCTGGGACAGGAGAGGTGGGGTGAGAGGGTATCCTTTCACTTTGGATCTGGCTGATGGCTTATTGGGGCAGGAGGTCAGTCTAGGTATCTAATGAGTTAACAACTGTGGGTGAAGAGAGATAAATAAGGAGGGATATCGGATCATTATTGGGGGAAGTGAAAGGATAGAAGGATTTCTGAAGGGAGGAAAGAGGGATAGTAAATAGAAGTGATTACATACATTTTAGGCATGGGTTGTTTACAATTTAGGTTGGCACTCAGGAGTCCACTGTCTATAAAATCATGCGCACATAAATACAGACACTAGTGATTTTTAAGTTGTTAGAGGACTGACTCTTATATGATGGGTCTGAACTCTTAATAAATAATTGAATTAAGTAAAGATAAATAATTAGTTTAGATATAGTTTAGGAGAGAAAGGGAGAAAAAGATAAGAAAGAAGCAAAAAAAAATGAGTAGGTACAGCAGAAATAAGTTAAAAAAGTAATATTGGCCTTTGTGTTGGAGTTGGAAGGTTTTCCAGTTTCTAGGCACTTTATCAGTGACAAGGCTGGGCCTTCCAAATGAAGGTTTTAGGGTTAGTTACTGGCTGGAGCATTTTAGGATATGCCAAGATTTCGTGTCTAGAATACTAAGCAATATGGTTCTGCGGACTATAAGAAATGGGTAGTATTATCCATTGCATCTTAGGTATCATGGTTCTTTCCTTAAAGAGAAATTGACAGCTTGGGTTTTATTTAACCTAGTTTGTGTTAATGTAGAAGAAGAAGAAGGGAAGAAGAAAAAAGAAGTAAGGGAGAGCAAGAGAGAGAGAGAGAGAGAGGAAATGGTGATTTGTAAAGTCATATTTGATGAGTACAACCTGTAACATAAGTCTGTGGTGCTCCATTGACTGTTCCAGTGGTCTGAATGATTATATGATTTTGGTCCTACTAGAAGACTTAAACAAAAGGAAATGGGTAAATTATTTTATCAAGACATTATCATAATGAACATTGTAGATGGTATCTAGTATGACTGAACACCAAGTTGTAATATTAGGGTGTCCACCTTTTGTTTCCTAAACTACAGTGGATGCAGAAGCTGAAGGGTTAATTTATACTTGGTAAAATTAGGGCATTAAAACATAGTGTTAGTAATCACTGCAGCTGGAGTCACTGGCTTCTTATCCTGTTCTTCATCTGGTTCTGTGGTAAATACCAGAAGACATTAAATAAAAATAATTAAAATAGACATTTGTAGTTAGAGGATAATTATTGCTGGTTAATTGTTGCTGGTTTCTTTATGATATAATGGATAGCTAAGGCTTTGTGTTGCCCCTCTTCCACTTCACTTGAATATATACCATTTGCATGGTATATACTCAAGATCCCTCAGAGCAGTGCTATCATTCTTATTTATCTTTCTTCTAGCTTTCTTCATTCAACATATGTTCTAGATCCATGATGTTGCTGCAAAATCCATGACCGTATCATTTCTAAATGCTATTGTGTATAGTACCACATCTTCATGATCCACTCATCTGTTGTTGGACATCGAGATTGATTCTAAATCTTGGCTATTGTTCTGAGTGCTTCAATAAATAGTAGAATTTATTGCATAAAGTATGTATGTAAAGCATACATACTTTATTAATTTAATGAGGCCAGTATACATGAGAAATTAGAAGTCAAATATTTCATACAGTTGTCTTTTAAATATTTAAGCTGAAAATGTCAAAAGTTAATATGATCCTGTACTGTTTGTTTAGCATGAATAAAACACCATAGAAATGATCAATTATGGCAAATAGCTTATGTTATATTTTAACAGTTTTGGGGGGAACAATAGTGTTATTAAGGACCTACTCATTATTCTGCTTCTCAGTCATCCTTCTTAATATATTGGGGGGACCATATGAGATGAGGAATAGAGCCTGGATTGTTCACCTGATAGGCAAGCAAAGCACCTTATTCACTCTAATATAACAGTGCCCCCTCATTCTACCATTTTATTATTTTTTGTTTGTTTATGGGTCACACCTAGTGGCACTCAGGGGTTACTCCTGACTTTGTGCTCTGAAACACTCCTGGCAGGCTAGAGGACAATATGGGATGATGCCGGTATATGAACCACGGTCAATCTTGGGTTGGCTGCTTGCAAGGCAAATGCCCTACCACTGTGCTATCTCTCCAACCCCTCCATTGTACCATTTTAAATTCAAAAATTATAATGAATAAAATTATATGTCTAATCATATCAATATCAAAAAACTGTCCAAGTCATATAGTGACACTTTGCATATTTAGAAATATATATCTAGACCCATGCCTAGTGATGTTAAAAATTTACAGCATATTCTTTTTTTTTCAGCATATTCTTTAATACTATTGGTTTTTTTCACTATAGACCTACCTACTATGGACTATTATGAATATTTTATGACATTTGATTAATGTTTTTTATTTGCTTATGTCTTGTTTGGAGATCATATATGTCTACCCTGCAGGGTTATTCATGGCTGTGTACTCAGAAATACTTCTGGCAGGCCTGAGGGACGGTAGGTGATACCGTGGATCTACTCCAGGCCTTTCTTGTACAAGGCCCTACCCTCTGACCCCATGATTAATGTTGTTAGTAGTTTTCTTTCTACAACTTCAATATAACCCTATTAAAAAGTTCATTGTTTTTCTTTATATAGGTCCTTCGTATTTTTGGTCAAGTTGACTCCAAGATACTTGATTTTGTGTGGTGCTATTGTGAATGGAATTGCCTTCTTATCTTCCTTCTCTTCCCTATCATTGTTAGTGTATAAAAAGGCCATTGATTTCTATGTGTTGATTTTATAGCCTGCCACCTTGCTATATGAATCTATTATTTCTAGAAGCTTTTTGGTAAACTCTTTAGTATTTTCTAGGTAGAGTATCATGTCTTCTGCAAACAATGAGAGCTTAACTTCTTCCTTTCCTATCTGGATTCCCTTGATATCCTTTACTTGCCTGATCGCTATAGCAAGAACTTCCAGTACTATGTTGAAGAGGAGTGGTGAGAGCAGACAGCCTTGTCTTGTACCAGAATTTAAAGAAAAGGCTTTTAGTTTTTCTCCATTAAGGATAATATTTGCCATTGGCTTGTGGTAAATGGCTTCAACTAGATTGAGAAAGGTTCCTTCTATTCCCATCTTGCTGAGAGTTTTGATCAAGAATGGGTGCTGGACCTTATCAAATGCTTTCTCTGCATCTATTGATATGAT
>PVKC010021434.1:0-18133 GCA_004027635.1 Crocidura indochinensis | reverse complement strand
TAGTAAGCTGAATACAGAGGGGACCACATATACTATCAGTCCTGGTGGGGAGGAGGATATGGGAGGTAGGACCAATATGGAGGTGTGGGGAGAACAAATCGGAGGTAGGAACCCCCTTGATTTTATGTAAATATGTACCTATAATATTACTGTCAACAATATGTAAGCCAATACAATCAAAATAAAAATTATATATAAAGGGGCCGGGCGGTGGCGCTGGAGATAAGGTGCCTGCGCTAACCTAGGATGGACCGTGGTTCGATCACCTGGTTCCCCACATGGTCCCCCGTGCCTGCCAGGAGCGACTTCTGAGCGAATAGCCAGGAGTAACCCCTGAGCATCACCGGGTGTGGCCCAAAACCAAAAAAAAAATTATATATAAAAAAACAAAACAAAACCCAGAACAATAACACAATGGATATTAACAAAATAACATGATTGTTTTGCACTTGGTCAACCCAGTTTGATCCCTAATATCTCGTATGTATTCCCAAGCTCTTTAGGAGTGATTCCTGAGTGCAGAGCTGGGTCTAACTTCTGAGCATTGCCAAGAGTGACCCCAAAACAAACAAACAATCAAATAAACAAGCAAATATATGAAAGCACAGGATCCCTTGTTCAAAGATTGTGAAAATTTTAAGATAGCAGCAACAAAGGATAAAAAAAGAATTCTATTTAGAGTACTAGTTCTGTGTTGCCATTTAAAAGGCAAATCTGATGCGCGTTATTATGATCTAATTAATGTTTATATCCACATAGACCATTGAAATAACTGCACACCATATAGACTTTTTTTGTTGTTTTTTTGGTTTTTTTTGGGTCACACCCGGCAGTGCTCAGGGGTTACTCCTAGCTCCATGCTCAGAAATTGCTCCTGGCAGGCACGGGGGACCATATGGGGCACCGGGATTTGAACCGATGACCTTTTGCATGAAAGGCAAACGCCTTACCTCCATGCTATCTCCCGGGCCCCACCATATAGACTTTTGATACAGTATCCATTCATTGAGTATGTTTTTGCAATTTATTTTTTCAATTCAAGCTATTTTACTATACTATATCATATTTACTATCTCATAATGCCCTTGTTGTCAGTTTGCTTTCAGGAATCTGGATGCTTGAGACTTGGTAGATCTGGGGTCTTAAACTAGCGGCTGTTTGCGGCCGGCCTTCAAATACCACAGTATTTGCGATTATTCACTTACCAAATAATCACAATAAAAATCGCATTAGTAAGAAAAAAATCACATTAAACACTCGCATATCCCGAGCAGTTTCGTTTGGGGCATGCAAATGTTTAATGCGATTTTTTGCGATTTTTTCCTTACTAATGCGATTTTTTATTGCAAATATTCGGTAAGCGAAATCTCTTATGCGGCCCTACCTCACCCCGACTTTGCCTCCTGCAGCCCCCAGGTAAAATGAGTTTGAGACCCCTGTGGTAGATGATATTTCATGCGGTTGACTCCTCTGACAGTGCTACCATATTGCTTAGTACTCTATATGTGGAAATTATAATCTATGAATTATCCATATACAATCTAAACCCAGAAGCTTTTATTTAGCAAGGTTTACTCTTACCAATGATGATTTGTCTAGAAACGGAAAAACCTTTCCCCCTGATGCTCTGGCCTCTTTTTAAATTTTTATTTATTTTTTGGGTTTTGGGCCACACCCAGTGATGCTCAGGGATTACTCCTGGCTATGCACTTAGAAATCACTCCTGGCTTGGGGGACCATATATGATGCTGGGGATTGAACCCAGGTTAGTCCTGGGTCAGTTGGATGCAAGGCAAACGCCCTACTGCTGCACCATTGCTCTGTACCCTGGCCTCATATTTTTTTAAGTCTTCTGACCCATTCCATAAGGGCCAATTCTTCAACTGCAACCTACAAATTGATCTCCAATTCTTGTCTATGTGGGTGTGTGTGTGAATGTATATGAGGTGGACACCTATGTCTGTCTAATGTGTATTGTACATAATGACTATTTTGTATATAGTCCCTGTTATAGATAACCCTTCCTTTTTCCCCATCCCCTGACTATGACCTTACAAATCTATCCTATCACTCTCTCAACCCTGATTCATTATCTTTCTCTATTATTTAACCCTCTCTAACTTCAATTCTTAAGCCCTCGGGAACAGGAACCTTCCCCCTGCCCCAGCAATCTGCCAGCAGGCTCACAAAGTGAAAGGACAGCCTCCCAGTCTGCGTTGTCTTGGCCTGGGAAGAAGCTGCTGCTCCTTTTGACTCATTTTATAAGGCCCCTTTTCTCCTATCTCCCCTCACTGTGGACTGTTGCTTGCTATAGGATTCTACTCTGAAGAGACCCTTAGGTCGAGGATACTTTCTGATACCTGACTTCTGAGAATTATTTCTCAGACTCCACAATACCAAGGCATGGGATGAAACTGTACTCTGGATTGTATCCCCCTCCTCCACAGACTATCTCAAAAGACTTAAAGGGGAAATCTATATTTCCTTTGTATATTTCTGTAGAAGCATTTCCTTAATAGTTATAATCCTTAATGTATATTTCCATATGTAGATGCAGCTTTCCCCATCCTTTTTTTAAACCTGCTTAGTTGGAAATTCTACTAGACAAGACTCTTGGAATTTGAGTTCAGAACCAATTGAGTTAGAATCAATTTATAGAGATTGTTTAGCTTGTTATTTTTTTTACCTCCATATACACCAGTAGTTTCATGAGGCATTGTTCACATTGGCATAGGCACATTAAAATGGGGGAAATCTATGTATAGGAAATTTTTATCCAATATGGATGGAAGCTCATAAATTTTATACTTTAGAAGTAACTTTTATCCTATACATTTGTTATAGTGATATGACTTAGGCCTCAGTTGATCAGACATGAAGTGTCCAACCTTGAACCTTGGATCCCATCCTTGAACAGCTTTCTGCACCAGCACCAGGTATTAAATTTCACCAGGGGAGTTGCTACTGCCACCCTGCCACTGACTTGCTCCAGGATAGGTTCATATGACACCTTGCTGACCAGGAAACAGCAACAACTTGCTTTCACAGGGGTCTCAAACTCAATTTACCTGGGGGCCTGCAGGAGGCAAAGTCAGGGTGATCCTTGAGTGCAAAGTCAGTAGTAAGCCTTGAACATTGGGGGTGTGACCCAAACAACTACAACAAAACAAAACAGAAAAAGATTCCTCTAGGGCAGGGCCACAAAATGTTGTACGGAGGGTCGCAAATGCCCCGCAGGCCGCGAGTTTGAGACTCTTGGTAAGGGTAGGTTTCCTTGTCTCACCACCTAATGATGAGATGAAATAAGAAGACGCTCTGTGACAAACTGGCTTTGACACAGGAACTGTGCAAAAACCAATATCTCTAATTAAAGAAGACTGCCCAAGACAATTGCAATTGAGTAGAACTTTTCCTGGAACTGTGAAGAAAGACCTTAGGACTAGATAATTAGTCTGTTTGAATATGCTTCATTGGTAGAGACACTCTGCTTATTTTTAGGTCAAGTATATTTCCATTCTAATTTTCCCAATGTTTGCTGTGCCTATGTAAAATAAAACAAAACAAAAAACAAAAAACTAAACCAAAACAAACAAAAAACTTCCTGCCATCCCTTCCACACTTTTTCTTAAATTTTGTTGTATCTTCTAGAGAGGGGATCCCATCTTTTTTTGTTTGTTTTTGGGCCACACCCAGTGACACTCAGGGGATACTCCTGGTTATGCGCTCAGAAGTCGCTCCTGGCTTGGGGGACCATATGGGAAACCGGGGGATAGAACCGTGATCTGTCCTAGGCTAGCACAGGCAAGGCAGGCACTTTACCTCCAGTGCCACCGCCTGCCCCGATCCCATCTTTTTAATAGAACCTTGGGACATGAATTACTTTGTTTTACCTCATTTCTATTTTTTTTTACAAATTGAGAAAAAAAGAAAGTGGATGTGGCCCAGGAGCCAAGTGGTCTCCGGTGCATTGGTGGAGGAAAATAAAGGCCAGAACTAATACCCTGCTAAAATTTACAACAATAGAAACAAGAGACCCAAGCTATAACAATCTAAACTTAAAATGTACCTCTTACACTGGTAGGCCAGGGGGATAAGGATGGAGGTATGGGACACACACTGGGGACTATGGTGGAGGGAAGTCTAAACTGATGGTAGAAATTGCCCTAATTCACTGTCACTGCATTTTCTTTTTGTCCAGACCTGGCAGGGGTCAGGGGTTATTCCTGGCTCTGCACTCAGAAATTTCTCCTGGCAGGCTCTGGGAACCCAATGGGATGCTGGGATCAAACCCAGGATGACTACATGCAAGGCAAATGTCCTATGGCTATGCTATACCATATACTTTTTGACAGTAATGAAGCAAATTTTTGTTGAAATCAGTTAGAATGTTCCATAACACACAAATGTTGGGAAATTTTTTTTTTACCAGTTTGGCTAATATTTAGTCATATAAACTGAGAGAACTCTGCTTGCAAGGAAAATGTATATCAGAAAAACTTGGTTGAGAGCATTTCACTGAAACAGATAAAGTTTAAACATCTTTATTTCAAGAAATATTGCTTCTAGACTTTCCTGAAGCCAGAATTGTTCTATAAAAGTATCACAGATTATTACACAAGATTAAAAAACTGTATGCTTCCCAGTAATTTGAGACCTTTTTACAAAGTACATCATTCATGACCATAAATATGATTCTTCTTCAGTTAGTGACACACACATCTGATACAGTGCTAGTTAATTTTTAACATATGTACAGTCTATGATAAAGATGTAAAGTTATCAAAGATTCAACTATAATATCAAATTTTCTTTAAAAGGGTTTGCCTTAAACACTTAAAGAAAACATAAATTACCTATGTATTTGAATTATCTAAAAATAAAAAGAAAAGTGTGGTTAAGCTAAAAAAAAAATATAAGCCTCTTGGGAGGTTGATTAGGGTACTGAAAACACTCAGTGAGGTAATCCTTTTGCTGGTATTGAAAAACCCAATACATGGGCCGGAGCAATAGCACAGGGGTAGGGTGTTTGCCTTGCACACGGCTAACCTAGGACCGACCTCCGTTCAATCACTGGCATCCCCAATGGTCCCCAAAGCCAGGAGTGATTTCTGAGCGCATAGTCAGGAGTAACTCCTGAGCATTTTTTTGGCCCAAAACAAAAACAAAAACAAAAAAAAAAAGAAAAAGAAAAATCCAGTACAAGCAGATATGTTTTCAAGAATATAGATTTTTTAAAAGCAGTTTTGAATAATGCTTTAAAAAATCAGAATGTGATGAAGGCCTAAAAATAATCATACAATAACACATATGGTGTGTTTGTTATAAAACATTGTGAATTTGTTTTATTGAAAAATTTTAGTTCTTTAAATTCAAAATAAAACCTATTTCCTCAACACTTGAGCTTATGAGCCAGATCAAGAAAATGAAACAAAGATTAGGAGAAAAGCTTCAATGTTTCTATCCTGTTAAGAAAATAATAAAAAAATTTAGCAATCTTAAGCATACAATGAACACTGAGGCCAGGCCCAGAGAGAGCAGATACGTTTTGTTTCTTTATCTACTTGTTCTGCCAACACCATTAGCCATGCCTTTTTGCTAATTAATTTTAGCAAGTCGAGGTAAAACACATGTACTATTTTCTGGCAAAAGTTTTACATTTAAAAATATGGAATACATACTGCATGCCACTTATGAGGGCCTATTTTACTTTGTCACACTGAGAGCAAGCAGTGAGACTGGAATTTTTTTTTTTTCATTTTTTTTCTTTTTCTTTCTTTTTTGTTATTTTAAGAGAAATCGAATAGAAATGACATTCTGATCTCAAAGTGCAAAAATACTGACCCAAAAATGATGCCACTGAAAAATTCCAGTGGTTAGAATTCAAAACCACATTGTGTGGAAAAAGATACAGATGTCAAATTTCAGAAACTTCGAAAGGCACAAATTTAGTCTTCTAGACTGGATAACATTTACATATGCATGACCCTAGGACTTTCCAAAGATAATACTGTTTTTTAGTGTGTCCCTCCCCCAACAAACAAACAAATACAAATTGATCTCTTCACCAACAGTGTGCTACAATACTCTAGTTCTGTGTGCACACGGTTTCCACGCACACATTTTACTATACATCTCTTCCTAGGGTAGCTTGGAATGTCGGTTGTCATGATTGGTTTATTAACCAAAAGTTTTCAAAAATACTGTGTGCAAGATAGGGTGACAATACCATCTAATCCGAGGAGAGTGGGAGCGAGGCGCTACCTTCTACACTTGGGAAGCCCTCTTGGTTGTAATTTTCTTCTACCATTTTTATCAGCTGCTTCCCAATGCTGGAGTTAATGGGCTGTTCCCTGTTGGACATATCATCATTCATAAGATGAATGGCATTAATATCAGAATGCATAGGATGATGAAACCGATCTTGGAAAGCAGGTTCTTCTAAGCCATCATTCTGAGGAAATTCTTTCATGTTTTTGTTCATGGACTGCAGCCTGGGGCTGAGCTGGAGTACCAGCTCTGTCAGGCCATTGCCACTGAAATCAATTTCCATGTGATTTATCTCTTTATGCTCCACCCATTTCTCAGTTTTATGGTTTCTCCAGTGTTCAGAATTCAGACGACCAACTTCTGGAATGTCATTGTCCCATTCGAGTGTGCTCTCTGGACTGAATGTTGGTTTGTTCAAATGTGGGGGTTGCTGGTCAGCTGGCCAAGACAGGGGGGGTGATCCCCCAGTTGTATGCTTTGGGTCTTCATCTGACTCAGATGAGGTCATTTCTACCAGCACTGAGAGCTCAGGAGATTCAGCCAGGAATCCTTCACTCTTGTTAGCTTTACTTTGCTCTTGGTGACTGTTTAGCAGTGCAAATATTCTATCTACATCCTTCAAGTAATTAGTCCAGTCACCCAGACTAAGTCTATAGTCTTGTCTGTACTCATAGATACTTTCATTTACACTGTATAAGTCTTCCAGGCCTTGCCAGTTGACATCTGTTGTGAGATTAGGCCAATTAGCCTTCCCATCCATCCCATATCTGTCCTCTGTAAACAGAGAGAGAGGAACAACAAATCTTAGTGGAGAAACACTTTCTACTTATTGGATCAGCAACCTCACATAGATTCACAGAACAAATGAATTTTAAAGCATAATGCTAGTCATTCCCCACAGCAATATGTTACTAGAGTCCTAGGTTACAAACATTGATTACATAGTAATAAAGATTGGGAAAGAGGACCAAATAAGCAAAGGCATCTAAGAGAAGGCAGAGTGAGGCTGGAAATGCAGTGTGAAGCTTATGCTTTCTCCTGATTTTCTTTACTCAAGTCAGCTCTAAACCCTAGAATTCAAGGTAGAATCTTAGTGCTGAGTCTTAGCGCTATTCCTGTCAAATGTGAGACTAGATCTATGTTAACATTTTTACTACTAATAAGATTGCTGGGCGAATGATGGAGTCAAAAGTATTTTAATGTAATGGCCAATACTTAATAATAGCTTTCTCTTGAAACTTTCTACCTCATCAGCATGACTATTGGTCCTGCAGAAAACATCTTTTTCTAGTTGTGCCCAAGTACAATTCAGAATGAGATGGCCAGGTTTAATATCTTATATTAAATTATAATTTCTTAAATTACCTACAGAGCCATACAGATCAGCAGAAAGAACAACTATAGAAAAAACACATTCTCAATATAACTAAGTAGAGGACAGAAAATATTATGTATAGTGCTCGCTTCAGCAGCACATATACTAAAATTGGAACGATACAGAGAAGATTAGCATGGTCATGGTCCCTGCGCAAGGATGAGATGCAAATTCGTGAAGCGTTCCATATTTCCTTTAAAAAAATAAAATGTTATGTATACTCCTCAAAGTACCTGTAAGAACAAAAATGTTAGTACCTAACCACAGTAGAACTATAGGCCTTATTTTGGGCAAAGACCTTGGGAAAATGGAAGAAGGAAGGAAAGATGGAAGGAAGGAGCTAAGAATTGATATAAAATCACTGATATAAAAAATGTTAAGTATAAAATATGACAAGTCCAATGATCACAGTCCTGACCATGAAGGAGAGACTTAGACATGTGGAGGAATCCAGGTGACAGTTTTTGAAAGATATTGCTTTAGGTAGAAAAATATCTTAGGGAAATATATCTTTCAGAAACTGAGTAATAACAGGACAGTACTTATGAGTACAGATAAAATCTTAGTTTGGTGCAATCTGCATAGAAATGGAGGCAGTCATGTTGAGTGAAGTGATTCATAATGTAAAAGAGAAACACCAGATGACCTAGCACATATGCAGATCATAAAGAAACAGAGAAAGGGATTAGGCAATACCCAACAGAAATAAATTTCAAGACAGGACCAGTGAAACTGGTATTTGGTGGGGAGGTGGTGGTGGTGGAGAGAGGGGTCACTAGTATAGTGCTTTGCAACTACAGAATAATAATTTAATATCATTGTAAATTATGATACCTTAATAATTTTTTCTTTTCTTTTCCTTTTTTTTTTTTTTTTGAGCCATACCCCATAATGCTCAGGGGTTACTCCTGGCTATGCGCTCAGAAGTCGTTCCTGGCTTGGGGGACCATATGGGACGCTGGGGAATTGAACCGATGTCCGTCCTAGGCTAGTGCTGGCAAGGCAGACACCTTATCTCTAGCGCCACCGCCCGGCCCACCACCTTAATAATTTTTTAAAAACTAAATTGCATAAAGGTCATCGGTTCGAATCCCGGTGCCCCATATGGTCCCCCGTGCCTGCCAGGAGCAATTTCATAGCATGGAGCCAGGAGTGACCCCTGAGCACTGCCGGGTGTGACCCCCCAAAAAAAATAAATTGCATGATAAGGAATAAAGGGAAAAAACAAGGATAGGTGGGCATACAGTAGGTGAGTTTTAGACTCTGTAAGAAAAAGAAGTAAACTAATTGTGAGAATACATTCCAACATAAATTAAAAGATTATATAGAAAGTGTAGTTAGGGGGCTGGGGAGGTAGCATGGAGGTAAAGTGTTTGCCTTTCATGCAGAAGGACAGTGGTTCGAATCCCAGCATCCCATATGGTCACCCGTGCCTGCCAGGAGCAATTTCTGAGCATAGAGCAAGGAGTAACCCCTGAGCGCTGCCAGGTGTGGTCCAAAAACGAAATAAAGGAAGGAAGGAAGGAAGGAAGGAAGGAAGGAAGGAAGGAAGGAAGGAAGGAAGGAAGGAAGGAAGGAAGGAAGGAAGGAAGGAAGGAAGGAAGGAAGGAAGGAAGGAAGGAAGGAAGGAAGGAAGGAAAATGTAGTTAGTAAAACTGAAAAGGATACACTGAGCCAAGAAATTTTACAAATACTTCAAAATCAGAAAATAAATAAAAACAGACAAAGTTAGGGCCTGGGAGATAGCATGGAGGTAAGGCGTTTGCCTTTCATGCAAAAGGTCATCGATTCGAATCCCGGTGCCCCATATGGTCCCCCTTGCCTGCCAGGAGCAATTTCTGAGCATGGAGCCAGGAGTAACCCCTGAGCACTGCCGGGTGTGACCCCCCCCAAAAAAAAACAAACAAAAAAAAACAGACAAAGTTTATACCAAAACAAAACAAAACAAAAAAACAAAAAACAATAAGAGTAAAAAAAATCAGGACCAGAATGATAGGACAGTGGGTAAGTTTTCTTGCCTTGCATGCAACTGATTCCATTTTGAACCGGACAAGCCATATGGTCCTCTGAGCCCACCAGGATGATTCCTGAACCACAGAGACAGAAGTAACTCCTGAGAACTGCTAAGTGTGGTCCAAAACCAAAATAAAAATGTCATCAAAGTCTTTTTTTTTTTGTTTGTTTTTGTTTTTGGTGCTCAGGGGTGACTCCTGGCTCTCTGCTCAGAAATTGCTCCTGGCAGGCACAGGGGACCATATGGGACGCTGGGATTTGAACCGATGACCTTTTGCATGGAAGACAAACGCCTTACCTTCATGCTATCTCTCCGGCCCCCAAAGTCTATTGTTTTTTTTGGCCACACCCAGCAGCGCTCAGGGGTTACTCCTGGTTATGCGCTCAGAAGTCGTTCCTGGCCTGGGGGACCATATGGGAACCGCGGAATCGAACCAGGTCGTCCTAGGCTAGCGCAGGAAAGGCAGGCACCTAACCTCCAGCGCCACCGCCCGGCCCCCAAAGTCTATTTTTTAATAAAAATATAAAATGCCCTCTCTTCTTTGAAAAATATCCCTGCTCCCCCCAAAAAAGCATAAAGGAAAGAAAGCCATAATATAACATGCCAGGTAAATTTAGTGTTCTTAGTGGAGCTTAGTGGAGCTGATAGGGATGTAAAAACCACTGTAAATTAGAAGTTAAAATATGAACCAAGCAACTACTATCCAACCTTCCCTCCTTCAAGTATAAGAATAGAAAAGAACATTTGAAAATATGAGGATGAAAGGAGTTTTTTCCTGCTTGTGCTCAAGGGGTCACTTGGGATGCTGAGGGATCAAACCTGTGTTGGCAGCATGTAATGCAAGTAACCATCCTACTGTACTATCTCCCTAGCCCACCCCCCCCCAAACTGAAATCTTTCTTCATTGTGTATTATTTAGATTGGTATCATTGAACACTACTGAAAACCAATGAGGCAATGAATGATTAAATAAGAAACGGACTAAAGACATAAAATTGTGAAAGTTAAAAAACAACTATTGGGACAAAAATACAGGCATTAGAAAGTTCCAAAGAGTGAAGATGGGAAAATAATATTTATAAAGAAAAATGTAATACCAACTGTAGAGCTAGTACAGGGGCAAAGTGCTTGACTTGCATGTGGTTTTATAAAGAAAAATGTAATACCAACTGTAGAGCTAGTACAGGGGCAAAGTGCTTGACTTGCATGTGGTTGAACCTGTTCAATCCCAGGCACTGTATATGGTTCCCTGAGTACCAATAGAGGTCACTCTTAAATGCCAACAGGCATAGCATACACCACTCCTCAAAAAAAGAAATACAAGATAATTCAAGAAAGGTCAAATACACTAAAAACAAAGAATAGAAATAATCTAAACAAAGAAATGAGTAATCGTTGATAATAGAAGTTACACATTTTCAAACGGAATTTCATAGGATTTGAATATAGCAATAAGTTGTATGCAGTGGTAAAAGGACAATACTCTGCCACAATGCTATGACTAAAATTAAAATCACAATAAAAAACTAATAAATGACAAGTCAATTAAATATTTTGGAAGAAGATTAAAATTACACATTAAATAAATAGGATTTATTTTAAATGATAAAAAATACTACTTAATAGAATTTATGGCCTATTGAAAGTTGAAATTAGAAGAAATTCATGACCTTAACTATTCATAAAAAAATAAATGGCTTGACTAAAAAATTTGAAATACTAGAGAAATAACAGTGTAAATTGAAAGCAATTATAAGAACATAAATACTTATCGATACTCGTTCTCATTTCATTCAAAAAATTTGCAAAGCCTGACAGCTACCAAAAACACTTAAAACATGATGAGAACGCAAAATTAAATGGTTTACATGAAGGGGAGTTAGTCTGACAGTGTTTAATATATTTCTATATACATTTTACTGATGCATCTAGCAATTCAACTATTTATATATTAAATAACTATTTTTATAGCTAGTATATACTTTTTATCTAAAATATCAGCCTGTAAATTATGTCTATTATTCATAGTGTTTTCCCTTTTATAGTAAATAAATCTTTAATTAGATCACCATGAGATACACAGTTACAAAGCTGTTCATGAATGAATTTCAGTGATATAACAGCTAACACTCATTCCTTCACCAATACACATTTCCTACTACTAATGTCTCAGTTTCCCTCCTTCTGCTCTCATCCCTAACTGCCTCTGTGACATTTTCTTCTCTTCTCTTCCTCTCTCTCTCTTTTTCCTTTTAGGCACTGTGGTTTGCAATAGTGTTTCTAGTAATACTTTAAAGATACATACATATATGGATGCATATATGTATGTGTAAGGGAAGAAAGAATAAGAGAAAAATAGGCCTATAAGGAAAAAATTGTTCTAAAAAGGTAAATTTGGGGGAAAAAATAAAGGTGATTTAAAGCCACAAGTCATTGGTCAGATCTCAATATAATCATTCTTTTTCTGGATGAAACTTTTAAATATAGACCCCATAAATATATCATGCTCATTCTACAGATGAATACCATGCTTGTTATTTTTACTTTTTCTTGTGCTATGATAAACCAATAAAGGCTACACATGTCATGAGAGTCAGAAAGGATCATTTTTACAGAGACTGGTTGATTCCTATTAACTTCATCAACTTCCATTCCTATTCCACATCTATCTCCTCAGCTCTGCCATATCTTCTGGTAACACCTACCAATTCCTGAAAGTAACAGAAAACTACTGACCCTCAGATTAGCAGACAACTAGATTTTCAGGAACTATGTTTATTTCTAGAATGAGCTTTCCTGCCTTGCCATTCTGGTCAGTCCTTAGTTTTCATCATTAAGTTTGAGCTTCATTTCTACCTCCAAAGCCTTTCCAAACTCACTTTCCCTTCAATTGGGTCCCGAGACACTCTGAGAGCTCTTCCTGTGTACCCATCTGCAGAAGATTCTGGTTTATGCTTCACAACAAATTTGGTGAATGGTCTACAATTTCAAAGAGTAAGTAATAGAACCACCAGATAGTCATCATGTTGAAAAGATATTTTAATTGCTATGACTTTTACAAGTTTTAGTACTCAATTGAGTAATCAATTGAGGACACTCAATTGATTTTCCAAATCGAGAGAACCTAACTGAGAAGATATCTGAATACATATCAGTTTCCTTTTTCTAAATCTTTCCCCAACCCTTATTTTTATTTATTTATTTTTTTTTGTGCTCTTTGAATGCTTTTCTCAAAGGCATTAGTACTTTTCTCAAAGGCAATAGTACTTATTGTATTTGCAACCAAATAGGGATGTATCCTGGGTGGTGGCTTTGAAGCAGCTTCAAACAAAACATATTTTAGAACAAATGCAATTTCATTTGGTTTTTGACATAAAAAAAATTCTCAGTCTGATGTCTGTGTAGTTGTCACAAAGTGTCCATTATAAATAGCTCTTAATAGAAATTTTCATGCATGGGTAATTTTTTTTTTTTTTTTTGGTTTTTGGGTCACACCCGGCAGTGCTCAGGGGTTACTCCTGGCTCCATGCTCAGAAATTGCTCCTGGCAGGCACGGGGGACCATATGGGGCACCGGGATTTGAATCGATGACCTTTTGCATGAAAGGCAAACGCCTTACCTCCATGCTATCTCTTGGGCCCCGCATGGGTAATTTTTAACTTACATACTTTTATTTTTTAATAGTGACTATAAATATTTAACTAAGAAGGTAGCATAGAAATAGATGCATGTATAAAATTTAATGTATCTATGGATAAGTAAGTTTATATGGTCAAAGGTTGAGTCAAATAACACATTGTTTAATTGATGCAAACACATGTAATAAACTCCTCTTAAAATTTAACCAATAATAGAATTTGTAAAATTTAAGAACTTATTGATTTTGGTGGGGGAGGTACACCTGGGTGTTTATTTCTTACTCCTGATTTTTTCTACTTTTGTGTGGCTCTGGGAACCATAGTGATGCTGGAGATTGAATCCAGATAATCCATATGCAAGGCAAGCACTCTACCCACTGTATTATCTCTGCAGTCTAAAAACTGCTTATTTTAGTATTCATCAATGTGAAGGTAAAGATTTGTCAAAAGTCTAGGGTTCTTGATTTATTAGTCATAGGATTATACAAATTCAGAGATTACTTGTACTAATCACTTTCTAAGTTTTATCTTATACAATCCTACAATCCTGTGTTGATACATATTTCTTTTTTTGTTTGTTTGTTTGTTTTTTGGGCCACACCCGGTGATGCTCAGGGGTTACTCCTGGCTATGCGCTCAGAAGTCGCTCCTGGCTTGGGGGACCATATGGGAAACCAGGGGATCGAACCACGGTCCATCTTAGGCTAGCGCAGGCAAGGCAGGCACCTTACCTTTAGTGCCACTGCACGGCCCTGATACATAGTTCTATTTCTAAATTTTACAAATGACAAATTATTATAAATAGTCTAAATAAATCAGATTAGGCAGAGATTAAATGTATATGC
The DNA here is from genome assembly GCA_004027635.1 of Crocidura indochinensis. NCBI lineage: Eukaryota > Metazoa > Chordata > Mammalia > Eulipotyphla > Soricidae > Crocidura > Crocidura indochinensis. The sequence continues at coordinate 3,994 of PVKC010021434.1, read as the reverse complement.
TGGGATTAGAGTTCTTGCCTCTGGACCCATTTCAACACTTATCAGATATATCATCTTAAGGATTTGAGATGGTTTCTCTGTATCTTAGTTTTCTCAAATGGAAAATGGAATAATGATAGGAAGAGAATTTGCATCATGGGTCATGGAATGTGAGTTTGGAAGAGGTCAAATGATGGTCATGTTGAATCATCCAGTATTCTGAAAACTGTCCTTTGGTTGAGAATTTAGAAGAAATATAAAGCTTCAGGCAATATTCTGTCATTTCGCATGTTTCATTTATTAAAGACAACATCAGACATTGAGATTCCATCAAGAACTAATGTCCTGGCCTGCAGGACAGGTTATTTCACAGGTATAGAGGGAACCCAGCCTGAAAAGAGAATGGGGAGAAAGAAGGGTGCCAAGCAACATGAGGCTTGTCAAGGCTCTGGTTTATTGATTGGTACAGGCTTCTTTTAAGCACGATTTTACAAGGGGTAGAGAGAGAGAGCAGGATGAAACAGCCTGCATACAGAAGTCATCTTAGGCATAATCTTTATATGCCATCTTTACATAAGGAGCACAGGAACACCTCAGGGTTAGTGAAGTTTCAAGGATGTTACAAGCTTCCTGCAATGTATGCCTGATAGCAAACTGTGATATTTCTTAGGGCTCTGGGGCTAGCCAATGCCTTAGGTTATGTACTCTGGCCACACAAGACTGGTTTGTCCTATTGAATTCCATATTAGGGTTTGGTCTCTGACATGTCTCCCTTCTGTGTGTAAAAGAAAAGGTGGGCTCCTTTCTGCCTCTTTTCTGCCAAACCGGCTCTGAACAACAAGGAAACTCTCCGGGACCAGCATCCGGTAAGATGTCCCCACCTGACCCACGTGGGGCCAATCGAGCCGGGCAATTGGACACCCAGAGACTTTAAAACAACACCAGCCAGGTGCTCTACCTCCTTTCTGCCTGTTTTCTGCCGAGCCGGCTCTGAACAAGGAAACTCTCCAGGACCCGCACCCAAGCTCCGCAGCCGCGCTTACCTTATAACCCCTGAATTCCATTACTGCACATTGTAATGCCAAAAAAAGAAATATTATGTATTACATTCTGGGGACTTGAGGGACAAAGTAATTGTACATGGGTTCTGTTTTATTTTTCTTAATGTTCTTTGGCTGAAAGTTCAAAGTTAAAATATCAGCAAGGGGACTTCTGAGAATTCTATTTATGAGTGATTGTCCTTCCACTGTAACTTTGCCTTGTCCTCTTTCTTTGCATCTTTGTTCTCATAATTAAAAAAAAAAAAAAGAAAAGGTGGGTAGAGAGCCCGTCTTAGGCTAGCCAGTGGGCTCCCAGCATTAGCACTCAAAACAATGAAATAATTTCGTTCTGCCCAATCATTAATTATATGCGAGAGAGTGATTCTGACTCCTGGAACTGAGCTATTCCCGTCTTTGGCAGCTCCACAGCTGGGACCACAAGGATGGTCTGATTAGCTTAGAAATGATGGATATGTCTTCATTGGGGGTTGGTCAGTGGGATCAAGGGAGGGGAGAGTCCAGAGGTTTGCAAAGTAATTGTGACTGGACTACAGTTAAACATTGTGTATCTCAGGGCTGGAGAGATACAGTAGGGGCTAAAGCACTTGCCTTCTCATAGCCAAACTTAGTTCTATCCTCAGTATCACATATGGTTCTTAAGCACCACTAGGAGTGATCCCTAAGCACAGAGCCAGAAGTAAGACCTCTTCACAACTGAATAGTGAACACATACTCAAAAATACCACACACAACACAAAACATTCTGTATTTCCAAGTTGCTCAGGGATGATTTGAAGATGAATGATAATTCTGACTCACTTCTGACCAAGCTATGCCTCAAGAAACTTGTCAATATCATTTTACATTTTTCATGATAGTTATAAAAGCAGATCATAATGAAAACACTGTAGATGTAAAGTGAAACGCAGTAGACTATAACATTAAGTCAATAATAAGGATTAGATTAGTCCAAAACGTCACATTTTAGAAATGATTTCATGTGATTTCTGAAAAGCTGATCAAGAGTGAGACATTACCTCGTCAGCCCATAGCTTGGGTGAGACCAACTTAAGAGTGGATTCTTCTGCTCTGTCTTATGTGTGCTAAGGGATGATATAGGGTCAGGGTGGGGATGGAGTGAGGAAAGGAAAAAAAAAGACAAAAGAGAAGTGAAAAAGAATAGATTGACATATGGTTACCAAGTATTCCCAAAGTCTAGCTCCCTTGCTTTGTTTTTATTTTCTCCACCACCTTTCTCATTATCATTTAATTTCTTGTCTGAGTGTCTTCTAAAATCTTCTTTGCTAAGAAGGTTGAACAGGGGGCCGGGCGGTGGCGCTGGAGGTAAGGTGCCTGCCTTACCGCGCTAGCCTTGGACGGACCGCAGTGCGATCCCCCGTGCCCCATATGGTCCCCCAGGCCAGGTGCGACTTCTGAGCCCATAGCCAGGAGTAACCCCTGAGCGTCCCTGGGTGTGGCCCAAAAACCAAAAAAAAAAAAAAAAAAAAAAAAAAAAAAAAAAAAAAAAGAAGGTTGAACAGGGTGCTAGGAGACCAATAGAATGCCTTGGTTGGAAATATTACTTTTGTTTTTCTGAGACAAAATCAATGCTGATGGAACCTGTGCCTACTTCTTGATGGAAGATTTTCTCCCAAGTGTCTTTATTAACCATAACACTGGCATATTTTGCCTCAGTTTTTTACAGTACAGAATAAAAAGATATTTAATTCTGTTGTTTGTGACAGATCCATCTGAAATCTATACTTAGAAGAGAAATTTGTCAAGGGTTGACACAATCACTTTGATATCCAGGTGCTCTCTCCAAAGCAAGTAAGGAGAGGGACAGAGTGAGGGACTAGAGTGAGACTAGACCGGAAGTTATTGATGAAGCTTTTGCATGTCAGGCACTACTGTCCCCATGCTATGTCCAGATGTTTTTGAAAGTTCCAATTCTTAGCACCTTCTTTTTAATTGCTCCCTCCATAGTTTCCTAATCTTACACAGCTGCTTTTCAGCATCATGTCAAGAACTATTAATAAAAAAGCTCATTCTATTTCCTCCAAACTCAGTTTCAGAGTGCTCTTAAAATTCCCACACTTTCTATTGTGCCCTCCTACTAGGCATTCCATTAATTAAAAATCTAACTAGAGACCCTGAAGCCTCTCCACCAAACAATGCAAGGAAAATAATTTTATCCCCCCTCTGTGGGGTTCCCGACACTTCTGTTTCTTTTCCCTTTATATAATTTCATGCTTAAAAGCATCATTCAGCAAGCAGACAAGCACAAGATTGAAGATATGGCCCAGAGACACATCTTGATGTGACAGTAAACTGATAGAAAAGGAAATGACAGATCTGTAACCAATGATACAATGTAGTGGACAATACCATAGAACATGCATACGCCCAAGCTATGCTCTGTGAAACATGGTAAGAAACAGAAATTAGTTGAAATGGCTGGATCATGCAATTATTGAGAAAGAAGCTGCTGGGAGAAAAAAAAGTATGGATACCTGTGGAGGTCATAGCTTCTGCCATCTTTATTTCCTGATGTAGGAAAATAGAAGAGTAACTTATGTTAACTTCAGACTTAAAAAATACAACCCCAAGCAAACATTAATTATGTAATTTTCCATACACAATACAAAAATCCTAGAAAGAAATATATTGTGTTAAATTAAGACAGTGCCAAAGTCCAGCAGAATTTTTTCTACAGATAGGTTCAAAATGAGGATTGGAAGTGGTAAATAGGCAGGAAATGGAGGGGATTGAGATAGGAGAAACTAATTTTAAATGCTTTTCTAGAAGACCAGGTTCTAGAAATTTTAGTACAGGTAAAATTTTGACTATTTTTTTTAACAAAATGCATGGAAAAAAATGAGTAAATAAGTATCTCACTTAGGAACTGGTTAGAGCAGAGTATACCTAAATTTATCCAGCCTATTGTTCCCTTTTCAGTGTATCAAATTACTCTG